>PVJX010018550.1:0-28296 GCA_004027295.1 Dolichotis patagonum
AAGATTTATACTAGAAAAGGTTTGAACAAAAACTATAACAAAATAAAAATAAAAAAACTCATACTACTGAACTTTTATGGAAAGATAGTCATCATGAAACAAGCAACAAACTATGCAACCTCAGGCTGTACCCCCAGTAATGTTCAGAGGGGGCCAGGGAGGTGGGAGGATTATCACACTCCATGTGGTACTGACCCACTGCATAGCTCATTTCAATCAACATTCACTGACCATCTGCTATGTAATAGGTGACAAATTACTTGTGCTTAGTTCTAAGTACAAAATTCATGCCACACAGTAAAAATAATAATAATAATAATAAATAATCTACAAAAGTTTTTGGTTGGGAAATATAAAAACAACTTAGGAAAATGTCATCAGAGGATCCATATCATTATAACAATAATACCCAACATCTGCTGTTGGAGACCACGATGAAGCAGCTCTGAGCAGGATTTAAATTTTACTAATTGGCTTTCTATGTTTATCTGTGAGTCTGTCCTAGGCCTCGGCCTCTTGCCTGGCGACAGGAGCTGATTCATAGTAAATGAACCTCTATGAATCACTGGTCCTGGCTGAGGCCTGTAGTGGCCTGTGAGGCCAGAGATACCTCAAAGCGCATGATAAGGCCACAGGTGCGGACACTTGGCTCAAACATCAATTAAGTAGATAGAGAATGCAGCTGCAGGAATTACTCCTACAGTCTCACTCCTACCATGTCTTCATGATAAGATAGTTCTACTGAATTGACTTGATTCATTAATTGGAGATGTTCTTGAGGTGACTCCCAAGGTCCTGTTCATTGCCTGTGCTTTCCTCAGTTTCCTCACCTTTTGTTTTTGGACCTAATAAAAGTGGGCTGATCCAGAGAAGTCTTTGTCCTAGCCATTGGGGTCTCCAGCTCAACTAAAGGGTTTTGAGCCTCCTGGAACCCTAAAATCATATAACTTGTCGCATTTTATTTAAACCTCCACTGTACACTTGCTTGGGAGATCGGGGATCTAGGTCAGGACCCGATAATCTGCTTCATACTTATTATTATGAGTGGTAGCCATGGAAGTATGTCACTTTTATCACCCTTTATGAAAAAACCTGTCAATAAGCTGCCAGGTATATAGTTACACAAGTCCCCAGCAGGAGGCCCTTCAGGGTCCTTTACTTCCAAGTTGAAGCCATGCACTGCAACACCTGGCCATTTCTGAGGTGGTTTTTTTGTTTGTTTTTATTTTCTTTGGTACAGGGATCAAACTCACAACCTTGCACTTGCCAGGCAGGTGCTTCAGCCACTGAGCTAAATCCCCGGCCACCTGGCCATTTCTGTATAACTCTTGTCCTCTAATGGACAATTTTTGCTTTGAAGTCTTCACTGGATTAGAAACTGTCAGAACTGCATTTGACTCTGAGGCTCTGATGATCCTGCCTTTCCCCTTTCCTTTCACAGAAGTCTCCTCTCACATACTCTTATTTCATAAGAGTCTTTAGGTGTGACCAAAAATATGGTAAATGCTGCCATCCAACAGAAAGGTGGGTTTATAAAAACAGTATGGTGTGTTCACTTTATTCACCAGATCTGGCACTATGCAACTTCTGCATCTTCCCTAAAGTCAAAAAGACTATGAAAGGTAAACATTGTGAAATGATTCAAGACATCAAGGCAGCCACAACAATGTAACTAAAGACACTGGGGCGGGGAAAGGCCCCAGAACTGCTTCAGAAAGTGGCAACCACTATAGGATATGTGTTCAAAGTGAGGGGGTGCATTTTGAGGGGACTAGTGGCAATGTCTTTTACTGTAATAAATTTTTTATTTGAACATTACCATTTGTTTCTATCACAGCTTGTATATCTTCTGCATTCCTAACTTTGTCTCAACAGCTACTTCACTGAAGATTCACACTGACACAACTGATTCCAGAACTGGATTGAGAAAACATGAGGTAAAATGGGGTTTAGCAACTAATTCACTTACTGTCCTAATGGCAAGGAGAATTTCGCCCCAGGTGGGAATGTAAGGCACAGTCCTTGGCACAAGCTAGTGGAACTTTCTGACTGATATAAAGATTCAAATGTTGAAAAAGTGTGAGAGGAACAGAGCACATACAAGAACAATGGAATTAGCTAGCTGTTATGCTTCAGGGCCCCCAAGAGAGGACAGCTAACAAACAATTGAAAAGTAAATGTGAAGACCATAGGGCTCTTTGGTAGCTCACAAAGAGATCCTCCTCGTGTATAGGAGAGCAGCACAAGATACAAGATGAAGAACACATGTAGGGCTGTTACAACATTTGCTTCAAAGATAACCAAGTGCTCACCCAAGGCAAGTATGTTATGCCAAGATCAGGGACCTGATATGGAAACCCTATAAGCCTGATACATGGACGGGGACATCTAAGATGATTTCCCTCAGCTAAACAAAGGAGTCATTCTCCAGACTCCTTTGAGTCCTCAGAGTCTGCAGGAATCAGTGACCATTCCAAATCCACAGTACGGAAACACACTCTGGGGGCTCTTCTCCTGTGAGGTAAAGGGCTCCACTCTGGAACTGTCCCATCTTCACTCCTGGCTCCCATGACAGGAGCTATGCTAAACCTGCCAAGGATAACTGTGTACTTCCAAGAAACTATAAGAATTAGCATAAACCAGCAGGCGTGGTGTAATGGCCACAGTACTAGATACTAAGACTAAGACTTAATCAAGCAGACAAGAACACTATACTGGGGTAAAGTTTGCTGGGGCAGTACAAGTAGGTACTGTACCAGGATAGGGGAATTAACACTGGAGCATGGACTCAAAGGAGGCTCAGAATGGCTCCTACAAGCCTGGGGAAAAGATGATGAACTAAAATGAATGAGGCTAAAATGCCTGAACTGACAAGGTAGAAAGTGGAAGGTGGGATTAAACAGCTTAGGAAAAAGGGTATGGTAGAGTGAATATATGAGGTCAGGTCATTCATAAGACCATCAGGAATAAATCTGAGAGACAAGCACCAGTATCATTAAACAGCTCAATGGCAAGCAAGGTGTGGTGCCACATGCCGGTAAACCCAGCACTCAGGAGCTGAGGCAGGAGGGTCACCAAGAGTTTGAGGCCAGCCTGGGCTACATAGTGAGTTCAAGATCAGCCTGATCTACACAGTAAGACAATCTAAAATATAAATATAAATATAAATATAAATATAAATATAAATATAAATATAAATAAATATAAATATATGTATATATATAGTCAACAGTGTTTCTCCTGTGAAAGAGAAACTGTCAGAGGGTTTGGCTCACTGACAGCAATAGGAATGATGGAGCACTACACCAACAGCAGACAGATGGCAAAACTTAAACACCATAAATTAGTGAACCAGTTATAATCATGACTGATAAGGTAGAAATGGCCAATAAGATTTGATCCTGAAACAGCTGTGGAGACAGTTAACAGAATACAGTGCCATTAGGAGAAAAATGAGTCAATACCAGTGCTGCTTAATACATACAATCAAAACAAGGTAAGAACAAATAAGCAGCACTTGGGAGGCAGAGCAGGAGGGTTGCCATGAGTTTGAGGCCAGCCTAAATTACATAGCAAGTCTCAGTCTCTCTCTCTCATACAGGCGTGCGCGCGCGCACACACACACACACACACACACACACACAAAAATAAGCAAAAGGGTAAGGGTAACTGTCCCAATAAAAAGCCACTAGCCCTTGCCTAATTCCTGGACCTGAGCCAGTTTTGAGACCCAGGCATAATCTGAAGAGAGACTATACCCACGATACTACTGTGGCCCATGTACTAGGTGACATGAAACACTACCAGCTTTGAGTGGAAGAAACAACTTTGTAACAACTCTAGTCTTTACTGCAAGCTATTGGAAGTAAATATTGTGGGGAACAGGCATAGTACAGAGTTGATAGCAAGCTCCAGTGTAGAAAATCACCAATTCAGCGCCCTGGAATTCTGCAGGAAACACAAGATAGCCCATTAGAAAAATAGCTCCTGAAGCGCTACTAGGTCCTGGTAAGAGGGACAATGCTTGATCATGGGGCTCAATATATCCAGAACTTTCCAAAATGAGTTCAATAGGACTCTCCAGGTCATAAAGCCAAGTGAGATCAGCAGCACTGCATTATAAGATAGAAATGGTACATCAAGAATTGACTGAAATAGAACCAAAGGGTATTAAGTAACCTACATAAGCAGAAAGCCAAGACTTCTTTGATGCCCAACACAGTTGTATCAGCACCCCTTCCTCAGTTCACATTTCTGTGTAACTGTTCGGGAGAATCCTATGGGATCAATAAAAGAGAAGAAAAACCCAAGGCTTGGCTTATAAATAGATCAGTTCGGTTCACTATGTGAAGACAAGATGAAAATAGCAGTTCATTGTAGCTACACATAAGGATGACCTTGACAGTAAAAACCGGAACTCTAAGAAGGCTGGTTATGAATTTTACTTAGGAAGAAAAAATGACTTGGGCTGAGACTACAGACAATCTTGGACAATGGCAAATGGACAAGCCAATTGCTAAAAAGTTTTAAAAGAGACTGAAACACAGAAAGCAAGAGGTATTATCAGGGGCAAATAAATATGTGGGAACGGGCAAAAAGCATAAAATCTTCATGTCACATGCTTTGCCCATCAGAAGGCATATAATGAGCCATGAGAATTGCAAGTACAAGCTCAGCCTGGGCAATTTAGTGAATTAGTGAGGTGTTGTTTCAAAATGAAAAAGGGTTGGGAATATACTTCAATACAAAGGCACTAAATTCAATTCCCAGTACCACAAAGATAAGAAATGCAACAAACAGAAAAAAGAATCCAATACAGAAGAGACACTGAAAAATAAAATGAACAAAATGACTCAGTCAGTTGATATATGCCACTCCACAATAGTATGAAAAGATAATGCAGAGATCACCATAGCAGACTTGGGAGGAGACAAGAGGAGCAAGCCTCCCATTTCCAAGTCCAAGTCTGAACATCCAACCTGTGAGTAACAGAAACCAACCCCAACTCCCAAGTGCACACCAACAAGTTCCTAGGGAGAAAAATGACCATACTGGAACCCCCTGTGTTTTAGAAGAGCTAGTAAATGATTCTCACAAAAACAGACATAGGTATGGGCTGGTTTTTGCTGGCAAGAGTCCCAGCCAGCACCAATACATAAGGATTTACAAAGTACCTACCATGATTTGAATATAATCTAAATGTATTCCCTAAGGAGTCATGTATAAAAATGTAATTCCCATTGTAAGATAGTAAGAAAGTGGAAACAACTGGACAACTCTAGAGTTAGAGCCTTGAATGCTGAGCAACAAAGACAAGACAAGGGGTACCACAATCCCTGACTTCAAATACTATAAAGCTATTGTGATAAAACACTATGGTACTGGGAAAAGAAAAACAGACTTGAAGATCAATGGAATACATTAGAAGACACAGAAATAACTCTAGACACAGTAGGCTATCTTATTTGACAAAGGTGCCAAACACGGTCACTGGAAGAAAGAGAGCTTCTTTAATAAATGGTGCTGGAAAAACTGGCTCTACACATGCCAAAGATTAAAACTGGACCCATATCTTTCACCATGTACTAAGCTAAAATCAGAATGCATCAAAGATCTAAGTATTAGAACAGAAACATTAAATCTGCTGGAGGACAGAGTAGGTAAAACTCTTGAAGACACTGGTGTAGGCCAAGACTTTATGAACAAAATCCCAATTGCACAGAAACTATCACAAAGAATCAACAACTGTGATCTCACTCTATTGAAAAGCTTTTGCACAGCAAGAGAAACCACCAACAGACTGAAGGATAACCCACAATGTGGGAGAAAATGTTTGCCTGATATTCCTCAGATGAAGGATTACTATGGAGAACCTATAAACAACTCAAAAAACTCTTTCCTCCCAGATTTAAAGACTCAATCTAAAACTGGGCATCTGAGATGAATTCATACTTCTCAAATGAATAAATACAAACAGCAAATAAATACGTGAAAAAATGTTCAACAGTACTGATCATTTGAGAGATGCAAATTAAAACAATACTGCAATTTCACCTCCCTCTGGAAAGAATAGCAACTATCAAGAAATCAAGCCATTATCAAATGCTGGAAGGGCTATGGAAAAAAGGAACCCTTCTCTACTGTTGGTTGGGAATGCAGACTAGTGCAACCACTGTGGAAACAAGTGTCGAGATTCCTCAAAAATTTAGCACTAGAGGTCCCATTCAACCCAGCTATTCCCCTTTTGGGTATCTTCCCAAAAGAATTAAAAACATCATACCACAGCAGTATATGTACACCCATGTTCATAGCAGCACAATGTGTAATAGCCAAATCTTGGAAACAACCCAAATGCCCATTGACTGAGGAATGGATAAAAAAGATGTAGTATTTTTATACAATAAACTACTACTCAGACATAAAGAAGGCTAAACTGGAGACTTATAGGTAAATGGATGTAACTTGAGACCATACTCATGAATGAAACAACTAAAGACACACATATGTGTAAACATCATATTGTTTCAGTGTAACAAGGTGAAAGAAGCAAAATGTATATGTATATGTGTATGTATATGTATATATAAAAAATAAGATAGTTACACTATTGACTTCTCTGAGTTCACTGAAGAGAAAGATTTGTGCTGGTACTGTTCAGACAATGGAATACAGATGTCTTGTGCTGTGGATGAATGATTTGGGGATGACAATGAGCAACATATGTACCATGTTGCCCCCTGACTGACATGTTTTAAAATTTTTAGGTTTTTTTTCTTTTTCTTCTTGAAATAAAATGGATTTAGGGAAAAAATAGAGTTGGGGCTTTGGGAGGTGATTAGAATTAGGTAACGTCAATAGGGTAGAAGCCCCATGACTGAATCCTAGTAGCTTTATAAGAGAGAAGAGACCAGAAGAAAAGTACATACACATGCATATTCCTTGTCTCCTGCCATGTGATGCCCTGAACTACATACCTCAGGACTCTGCCAACAAGAGGAAATTACCAGATGCAGCCCTTGGATCTAGTACTTCTGGAATCAGAACCCAAACTAAGCCTCTTTATAACTTACCTCGCCTGCAGTATTGTGTTATTGGCAACAGAAAATGAGTTAATACAATATCTGATTGACAGACATGTGATCCAAGTAAAGGAATCATTTTGCAATAAAAGGTTTCTGACAGTGAACTCATAACCATGAAATCTGATGATCACATCCTTATCAGCTCCATATAAAAGTATCCAGTCCTACAGAGCACTGGAATGGGCTGCTGAAAGCACAGCTGACACACAAATGCTACCGTTAATGAAAGCTACACTCCCAAAGTTCTGAGAACTAGAGTCTGAGAACCAGAGGTAGAAAGAGAAATGTCGCTCATATCATTATTCCCAATGATCCACTGGAGAGTTTTGTGCTTCCCATCCCTACAGTGCTGATCTCTAGAGTTACAAGGCTTCCTACCCAAAGCAGGCACACTTTTTTGGCAGGAAGAGGATCACAGTAACTGTAAGTTAGAGCTGCAGCCTGGGCATTTGGGACTCCTTGTATCCAGGAACCAGGAATCAAGAAAACAAATTGCCATCTTTGCAGAGTTAATTAACACTTAGGAGGAAGTAAGGCTGCCACTGCACAACAAGAACAAAACAGAATACGCAAATGATTCACTAAGGTAGCACTTGATGCTCCCCTGCCCAAGTGTGGCTGTAAATGAACAAATACAACCACTCTAATCTGAGAAAGGTATGGTTCTCAGATGCCTCCAGAAATAAAAGAGTTTGGGTTATACCACTAGGTGGACAGTCAAGACCAGCAAATGATAGCTGAGAGCAAGTGCAGCTTAGACTAACTAGCAGAGGAGGCAGACAACAAGAACTACTAGGACCAGCTACCAGCAGAGGGCTGACAGGAGAGAGCAGACAACTATCTCAGTAACAGCCCTCTGTATTACTCACTTGGAAGAAAGGTTCCTAGACCCCTAGAGGAGCTGCTTTCAGAAAGTGTTTGGAAACATGGCTCTGCACAGCACAGGAAATGGACAGTGGCATTTACCTCGATCTCTCTCTAAAACCAAACTGATGTCTAGGTACAAGGAATCCAGTTAGTTAGAAGCTTCCAGCTACAGCATGTTCCAAATTCATCCTTTTTCTGATCGAGACCATACTTGTCATGAACAGCTCCCTTAGTCAGTGAGTAAACATGGCAGATGTAACAGAATCTGGCCGTTTTTACCCAATTCTGTACTTCTCTAACAGGCAATTCTCTGTTAGAACAGAAGTTCCCTGTTAGGTTGGCTGAGATTATTTTTCAGATTTACATCAGAATTGTGTTTCTTCTCCTTTGCCTTTCACAGGATTCCACCCCACACCCCTGCACTACAAAAACCACCTGCACTGCTAAATCCATCTCAGTATCTACTTCCCAGGGTACTTAAACCAACACATGATGTAACTGGCTACAAGGGTCACTTCATTTAACAAAGTAAAGAACTGTTAGTCCCACTGTGTAGGTAAGAAAATTGAGGCACAGAAAAGTTAGTTAACTTGCCCAAGATCACACAGTAAAAAGACTATTAACTGTAACTGGAACCCAGGCAACTGGCCCCAAAGCATATGCTTTTAATCAATATGTTAGGCAAAATAGGTCATTCTCTTGTCCTATCTCTTATTATGATGATAATAATTATTTATTCTGCATAGTCTCTTTTTAATTTTTAATATTACATGCTTCCAGTACATAATGATTACATTCACTGTGAAAAGTTGGTACATGTACATAACACACTTTAATTCTTTTTATTTCCTCTTCCACTCCCCTCCTTACGCCTCCCCCAGTTTCTTGGTCCCTTTCCCATTATCAAAAGATCTGTCCCCGCAGCCATTGTTGCAGTTTCAGAAGACAAAGCAACAAAATAATGGATACTTGAGAAAAGTAGCTTTTTTGCTAAATATAAAAGTTCTTAATAGCAATAAACAACAAAAAGAGCTCCTTCAGGAAGTAATCAGGACCTTTCAACCAAGAGTACAAATATCCCCATATATTGTGAAAATGAGGCTTTATAAAAACATAAAAGTTGATCTATTAGGTAAAATATGTATTACTAAAAAGGGCTGGTGGGCGGGGGGATCTCCAGACAAATAAGTTCAGGTAATGTATAGATGAATGAAGTTAAATGAATTCCTTTAATTTTACCCCTCAGTCTTTAGAACATTAATGTATAGCTACAATCTACCTGATCAATATAGTATGCTAAACCCAAACTTATATGTCTAAAAAACATTTTCTTGTGTCTTGGAATATACTTCAGAAATCCCAGTATAGAATTATTTATTTCCAAAGTCAAGATTCAATGGTCTAAGAATCTCAGAAGGTAACAAGGAAATGGGTAATAATTTTCTAGCTGGTTAACAACTTTGCAGCTAGCAGAATATTACAGGTCTATCTCTATGTATTAGCATCTCTAATTCCTTGAGGGTGGAAAGCTTATCTAAAAGTTTTGTCAAGACGCTTCATCTGTCTGTCTGTTTGTTTGAGATAGGGTCTCACTATGTAGCTCAAACTGGCCTCAAACTTGTGGTGACCCTCTGGTTCAGCCTCCCCAATACTGGTATTACAGGTGTACCACCACACTCACCTCCCATTCTATCCTTTTGTAATACAAAACATGCCTTCCTTTGCTGGTTATTTTTGTTACATAATTCTAGATGCACTTTTCTCAAATACACGCACACTGTGACAAGATATGGAGGAGAAAGAAAACTACGGAAGGGAGAAGCATTACTCACAATTTTCAGAGGTTTTTGGTTTTTTTTTTTTTTTTTTTTTTTTTTTTTTTTTTTTTGGTGCCTGGGATCGAACTCACTACCTTGTGTTTGCCAAGCAGGTACTTACAACACTGAGCTAAACCAATTTTCAGAGTTTTTAATCAATTACATAGAAAACCTATGTACATAAATTATGATCATTTGGTCTTGTTTCTCCTGTTTTCCTTAGCTATTACTGGTTATCTCCCATCCCCAGTTCCTTATTTCATCTGTGGTAATTCACCACCATTGCCTGCGGTCATCTACGTGCCATGTATCTTTTCACTCAGTTCTTCAGAAGAACTGAATAAATAAATGTGAGCCAGGTATGGTGATGTACACCTGTAATCCCAGTACTCAGGAGGCTGAGGCAGAAGACACACCATGAATTCGAGGCCAGCCTAGGCTACACAGTGAGACCTTGCCTCAAAAATAATAATAATAATAATAATAATAATAATAAATGTGACAGAGTCTTGTTATCTACTGCACCATTTTCAGATTACAGAATTAAAGGCTCATATCATTTATTATGTTTTTCTGCATTACCAAGTGAGGTATTCACCTACTTCAAAAAAATACCACAAGTATGGAATATAAAAGCTGAAATTCTCAAAACAAATACAACACACATCTTTTTCTTGTACAAAATGCTAAATGCCAATAGTACACTTCAAAGGCAAGTATCTACCAAACACAATCAACTAAATTTGTGCTCTCCTAATATGAATACTTCCTATGGCTTATTTTTTCCTTTTTGGTACCGGGGATCAAAGTCACAACCTTGCACTTGTCAGGCAGATACTTATGCCACTGAGATAAATCCCCAGCAACTTATGAATACTTCCTGAACCACTATGCAAATCATTAGATAAGACAGACACATGGGAAGATTCACAGAATGTAAAGTGTAGACTTTGCACTCAAGAGATATACAGGTTTGAATCGCATATGTGTACTTAGGAAGCAGAAAATCAATAAAACTCGTCAAGCCTCAGTTCCATCAACTATACAACATGCATAATTTTATGGATATAATATTATAAAGTCAGAAATAACATACATAAAACACCCAACAGAAAGATGGTACAATGCATTTATGTAAAGCCTATCTATCACACAAATAAGTAATACAAAGTAAAAGAAATCAATGAAACTTCGTAAGCTTGGAAGAACTGAATGTAGAAAGAAGAACGATCAGGCTGGAATTAAACTGTAAAGGGCCGTATTCCAGGTTAAAGAATCTCAACCTCACATTTTAGACACTAAACTAAAATTTCCAAGAGTGATCTCACACCTAAAATAATTTACCTCACCTACTAATTTAAAAAACCCAAACATCAACAGAATCATACAGAAATCAACATGTTTTTTGAAGTTTCAAGATTCTTCTCAATGGCAAATGTTTAGTTTCAATTACTTCTTAGAGGATTTTTCTCTACTCAATTTAAAACAAAAAACTGAGACTAATGTTTACAAAAACTCTGACAGAATTTTTATCACAAAAGTTTGATTCTACTGGCTCAATTTATTTTAATAAAGAAATTCCTGAGAAAAACTGTTATGTTCTGAAATAGTAATTAAAAATACATACCATTTATTTTAATAAAACAAATTCTGGCAGATAAAATACCAAACCTAAACCTTGAAAGGTTATAAAAGAACCAGATCTTTTAACTAAAAATGTGTGCTTTTTTATAAGTCTTACCAAAAAACTCCAGGACTGCTTTTTTTGTAACTGTATATGGCAATTATGGCATCCAATATAACTGAAAGATTGCATAATAAACTGACGCAAGGCTTTCACCTTGGTTCATTCAGCATTACAGTTTCTAAAAAAGTGACCTTAATAAAGAGGGAAAATATTGTATGTAAAGTAAAGGCCCAAAACTTGCAAGTTATTATTAAAACGATGGCCTCCTGCAGTATTTCCTAAGTGATGTGAAAAATTTTAGAAGCATAGCCAATCAGTATTTGTATTTGAAACCATGTTCTATAAAACTTCACACTACAAAGCTTTAATACTTTGAAGAACAAAAAAATAGGTTAATATACTACACGTAATAAAAAAAAAAAACAACGGTTAATCTGTATACAAGATTATATCACTAATAGGTAATGGCAACCCTTAGGGGAAAACTAAACCTAAGAGCTACAGTTGACATATGTTAAGAAATGTTTTTAAAAGACAGCCCTTTATATACTTACAGAATACACAACCCCATTCCCATCACTACTCAATGAAGTTAACCGCTCCACCCACTAAATTCAATGTTTTTACTAAACAAGAAACTAGACTCTTCATAGCTTTTATCCTCAAGCCAAAAACATTCCTTATCATCAAAGAATCTAGCAATTTATCCACAAGGAAAAGCTTCGACAATTTACTTAATGACTATATGAAAGTCAAGTTGAGACTTAACCACCTCACACTCACTGGAATGATTACAATAAAAAGACAGATAACAAGTATTAGTGAGGATGTGAAGAAGCTGGAGCCCTCATATATCTTGGTGGAAATGTAAACAGGTACTGCAGCTTTGTAAAACAGCCTGGCAGTTCCATCAAAAGGACAGAGTTACCTTTTGACTCAGCAATTCTACCCAAAGTATAACAAAAATGAAAACATATGCTTACATAATAATTTTTCCTAATGCCCAAAAAGTGGAAATAATCCAAATTTATGAATGAATAAACTGTGGTACAATCATACCACAGAAAATTATTCGGCAATGAAAAGAAATGAGCCAATGATGCGTGCCACTGAATCCTGAAAATACGCTCACTGAAAGAAACCAGTTAGGGCTGGGGATTTAGCTCAGTGACTTAAGCGCCTGCCTGGCAAGCATGAGGTCATGAGTTCAATCCCCGGTACCAAAAAAAAAAAAAAAAAAACAAAAGAAACCAGTTATACATTATATGATCCCATTTATATTCAGTGACTAAAATCCATAGGCAAATCCAGAGGCAGAAAGTACATTAGTAGTTGCCTAGAGCTGAAAGATGTTTACACAACCCTGTGAATATATGAAAACTCACTGAATTTGATACTGTATTTTTATTTTAAGGAGAATAAAAGCAAAACAGAATAAAGCAAATCAAAACAGAAGAATGCAAGCAATACAGGACTTTAAAACAAGACAACAGGAAATCAGCAATGGCTACCATAATGTCTCTCATTTTCTTCAAAATAGCTGCCCATACCATCACACACAATAGAATCAAACACAATAGAGAACATGAAACAAAAGAATGAAAGCGTTACAGGACAAGATAACAAGATAACAAGAAATCAGCAATGGCTACCATAATGTCTCTTGTTTTCTTTAAAATAGCTGTCCATTTCTTCACACATAATAAAAATCAAAACAAAATAGAATAAAACCAATCAGAACAAAAGAATGAAAGTATTACAGGACTTCAAAACAGGATAACAGGAAATCAGCAATGGCTAACATAACGTCTCATTTTCTTCAAAACAGCTGTCCAGCTGGCCATGGTGGCACATGCCTGTAATCCCAGCACTCAGCACTGAGGCAGGAGGATCACTGCGAGTTTGAGACCAGCCTGAGCTACAAAGTGAGCTCAAGTCCAGCTTGAACTGCATAGTGAGACCCTGTCTCAAAAAGACCAAAAAAAGAAAAAAAAAAACTGTCCATACCTTCACACATAATAAAATAAAACAATACAAACAGACTACAACCAATCAAAAGAATGAAAGCATTACAGGATTTCAAAATAATAGGAAATGAACAATGGCTACTATAATGTCTCTTGTTTTCTTCAATATGGCTGTTCATACCCTCATATACAATGAAATCAAATAATAGAAAACAGACTAAAACCAATCAAAAGAATGAAAGCATTATAGGACTTCAAAACAAGATGAAAGGAAACCAACAATGCCTATCATAATGTCTCATTTTCTTCAAAAATAGTTGTTCATTCCATCACACAAAATAAAATCAAACAAACAAAACAGTAAAACCAATCAAAACATAAGAATGAAAACATTACAGAACTTCAAAACAAGATAACAGGAAATCAACAATGGTTACCATAATATATCCCATTATCTTCAAAATAGTTGCCCATACTATCAGACACCGTAAAATCTAACAAGACAACACAGAACAAAACCAAACCTAACAAAATTATGACAACAATACAAGAATTCAAAACAAGATAATAGAAAATTAATAGTGGTTACCACCTGCCCTTTTTAGGCGTTTCCTCCCTATCAATTTCATAATACCTATTGTGCTTTTTGGATCCCACTAACTCCTGCAGTTTTTTATACTAGGGAGAAAACTCGGTGTTCCCCCATGTGAGACCAAAGCATGATCTCCAGTTGCATCCCTTTATCTACAAGAGCTTTGAGATTATCCTACTTTACAGCTGGGTAGCTTTCCATTGTATGAAAATATCATATCTTTCTTATCCATTCTGCAGCTGATGGACAAGTTACCCTTGCTTTTTTCTGGTCTCTTGTGGGGTGGAACAATGTTTCCTCTCCTATGAATTTCCTTTCCAGTTAAATGAGTTTCTTGTATACAGTGTATTGATGCAACTTGTTTCTTGATCCACTTCCCATTTCTTTTTATTGGTGAATTGAGGCCGTCTACATTAATGGTTACAACTGGCACACATTGGTTCATCTCTGCCATGCTATCCTCCTGCTGTTGGATCCCCACTTTTCTCTTTCATTCAGTTGCTTACCCTGTTGGGCAATCCTCCTCTGCTGCTGTTCCTGGAACCATGGTTGTCTTTCACTCTCTCTAGAATATCCTTCAACACTCTGTAGGGTTGGTTTGGTGGTCATGAATTCCTTCTGTTGTTCTTTATCATGGAAGTATCTTAGTTTTTCATCAATTTTGAAAGATAGTTTTGCAGTGTACATCAATCTGGGCTGGAAGTTGCTTTCTTTCAGGATTTGAAACACTTCAGTGCAAAGTCTTCTTGATAGTTTGCGCTGACAAGTCTGCTGTGATTTTGATTGGTTTTCCTTTATAGGTGATTTTTTTTTTCTAATACCTTTTAATATACAGTTCTTGTGCTGATTCTGGGATCTTGATTATTATATGTCTGGGTGTAGATTTACTTTGGTTATGGCTAGTTGAAGTTCTATATGCTTCACTTATCTGTATATCAGATCCTTTTCCCATGTTTGGGAAGTTTTCTGCTATCATTTCTGTAAATAGTCTTTTTATTTCATTTGTGTTGACCCCTACTTCTTCACAGACACCTATCACTCTTAAATTGCTTTTCTTTGCATCATCTTGCAACGATTGAACTGTTATTTCAAGCTGCTAAAACTCAAAACTGAATACATCCAAAATTTCCCTAATGAAACACTCTAGACTCATGTTACCATTTCTTAGGTTTTATTCCTAAGGCTTTTCTCAAAAATAAATAAATTTAATTTTCATCCTTAAAAATCTATGGCATAGCCAAGTGCGGTAGCACATGCCTGCAATCCCAGCACTTGAGAGTCTGAGGCAGGAGGATTCAAAGCCAGCCTGGGCTACACAGTGAGTACAAGGCTAACCTATACAACATAGTGAAACATCAAAAAAAGGAAATTATTACAGCTATAGACCTAAAGCAGCAAAAGCATTTTTTAAAACATATTTAAAAAATTTTACATGAAAAGACATATAGGAAGAAATTTTTGCACACAGTTCTGTAATATAAATTCCCAAATATAGCTTGGCATGGTGCCAGTGATCCCAGCTCTCTGCAAGCAGAAAGATAGAAAGTCCCACACCACCACTTAGTAACTTAATGAGACCCTGCCTCCACAAAAAAAAAAAAAGTGGGAACTCAGCACCAAGGCACTGGGTTTAATCCCCAGTACCATAAAACAAACAAACAAACAAACAAACAAAAAAATCCCAAATGCTTCAAGATTCCCATCAATAGGCATTAAGTTTTCCCTTTCTCTTACATCATATAAATTCAATGATTTTTTTCCCTAATTTTAATGTGTGCCCACAGAGATTTACTCGTCTTTATCTTATTTTACTGCAGGCTTTCAGAGAATACTTACTGTATAATTTTTCCCATAATTCAGTTCTGTAAATAGCCTAAATTTTTGTAAGTGGGTTATTTAAAATAATTTTTGTTTGTTTTTTGAAACTGTATCTCACTATGTAGTTCAGACTGGCCTTCAAACTCACTATGTGACCCATGCTGGACTCAAACTCACTTTACCACTGAGAAACCCACTCCTTCCCAATGTTCTTAAAGGACAAGATACTGGACGACACAGAAGCTCTAAGCAGAAATCCAGCCTGCCCCCATTCAATTACAATTGCTTTGTAACCTTACCTTGTAACAGTTAATTAAACTTGTCCTGCCTTCACAATTAGCTAATTGCTAGCAGAAGCCTTGGTCATTTTTATATTTCTTAAACACCTAAGACAGAACCTGATGAAGTCTGATAAAGACTACAATACTTTTTCAGATGTATTTACCCTAAAAGCTTTGTGAGGTAAGTACAGTAACTATTTACATGTTACAGACAAGGACACTGAAGTCCATTAAATTCCAAGATAAGTGACCAGGCATCCTTCTATGTACCACAGTTACCACAGTGGGCCCTCAATAAATGTATCTTGATTGAATCAACCCTCAAAATATTTTTCTTTCTAGCATTGTACCACTATTATCTGTTGCTATGAGAAATGACTGTACTGCCACTTAAGACTGACAGCCTTGCTAGAAAACACATTTTTATTCAACTAGGCAAGGTTAACTTTTATCAATGATTCTAAAACTTTAGTAGGACTATCAATCAAGAGTTTGATTTAAAAAAAAGTCGCCACCATAATGCCTGGAATTCTGATTCCAGGTGCTAGAAATCTGTGTATTTTAATCAGCTCTCTCAACTGATTTCAATGGTAGAAGTCTTTAGGGACACATATGGAAATTAAGACTTTTAAAAACCTAAATCAGCTGGAGGTAGTGACACATACCTATAATCCCAGCTACCTGGAAGGCTGACACAGAACCACAAGTTTGAGGCCAGCCTGAACAACTTTGTCACACCTTATTCCAAAATTTAAAAATTGTTTAATTGTAATTTATTGGTAGAAGGCTTGCTTGGCCTGCTAGAAGCCTTAGATTCAAGCCCCAGAACCAGGTTTAAAAAAAAGAAAAAAAAAAAAACAGCCTGGCATGATGGCGCACACCTGTAACCCCAGCATTTGGGAGGCTGAGGCAGGAAGATTACTGAGAGCTTGAGGCTAGCCTGGGCTACGTAACAAGTTCAAGGCCAGTCTGTACCACCGAGTGAGACCCGTCTCAAAAAGCCAAAACTTAAAACAACTATCAAAGAATTTAACCAAGTCCATATTTTCAGTCCAAAAATCTTTAAACAAAATCTGAAGAAGAAAAAATATCCAAGGCCACAGCATTTAACACAGTGGGTCCTCAAGAATGTTTAGCTTGCCAATGCACGCTGAGTAGAAGGTATGTCAGAGGTCCTGTAGGTGGTTACCCATATTATTCGGTTTTAGTTGATGAATTCAACTATGGCTCCAACATAATTTAGTAAAGGTATACTTATAGATTTTATCGAAAACACTGGATATAAAATAGGTTAGATAACTTTGAACATAATACTGTACACAGGAGTAACAATGTTAAAAATCACTGTCGAAGCGTGTAGTTGTGAGTTCGACCCCCGTACCAAAAAAAAAAAATCACTGTCGGTACAAGCACATTTCAAACTTTGGCTATCAAAATGTGCTATCTGTGAGATTTTCAATGCTTTCCTTCCAGCTATTAAGTATTTATTGAGAGCTGACACATTAACTTTCTCTGCTTTCAGAATTTTCTAAAGAACTTTTTCATGATTATATGAGAAGTACCTATAAATCCCGCAACTTTCATAACAGGAAAACAAGAATAACCTGCAATCATAATTATCATAAACCATAAGCACCTAAATATCTGACTTAAGTTATCACCTGGTAAACAGTAACATTTTCCACATTAATTCAGAACAAACCATTTAACTTCTAAAATTTAGAATGTACTCCAGTCCCAGGTACCTCTATTAGGATAGTTAACACGACTTAAAATCCTCTTGCCATCCGTTCTCAGGCTTTATTTTGATGAAACATTTTCATACTACGAAGTGAGACATAAAATGTTTCCTCTCTTTCTTACTGGGAGTGGAGAAGCAAAGAGATCCTTGAAAAGACTATTTCATAATTGTGTTTATCTAGGAAATCAGCGTCGCAAACACGGAATGAGGCTTTTTCCAAGGCAGAGCACGATTAGAGACAAGATGTAACAGAAGGAAGGGATGAGCTACCAGCAGGTGATGAAATTTCATCTCAAAAGAGACGCAAAACGCTCTTCTCCAGCAAGTCGGACGCGTGAATGACACTCTAGGTCCTAAGTCTTGGAGCTCCGGGGCGCTCAGGGCCCTGCGCTCTCTGCACCCTAGTACTCCCCTCCTCCCGCCCCCGGGACTCTGCGGGAGTCGGTATAGGGCACGGGGAAGCCCAGGCTGTCTGCACTCTAGTGTCCTTCGCCTCCCCGGGACGTCCACGCAGGACCCGGGGGTAGAAGCCGCGCTCGGCCCCGCCCGTGCAAACCCGCTGGCCCCCTCTCCACAAGCCCGGCCACGCGAGCACCCAGGCCCCGCGAAGGCTTCCCGGCTGCGCGGGGCCTAGTCGCCCCCCACGGGCCTCCAGCCTCCCGGGGGCGCGGGAGGAAAGCGGAGGCCCCGGAGCGGCGGGTGGAGGCGGCGCCAGGGCGCCCGGTTGGCGTGGTGCGAGCGCTGCTCCAGGCCCCTACCGGCAGCGGGAGCCAGGGTCGCGCCCGGGACGGCGTCGCGCCGCACTCACCCCGGGCAGCGGCCGCCGCCGCTTCACCATGGCCGGGGCGGTCGTCCCTGGCCGAAAGAATCCTCCGCCTCCTCCTCCTCGTCCTCCTCTCCCGCGGAGGGCACCGCCGCGACGCCTCGCACTCCCCAAGAGGCAGCGGTCGCTGCGGCAGCGGCGGCTCCCGAGGCCCAGCGTCCACCCGAGCCGCCGCAGCCACGCGGGCCCGGGGAAGCGCTGCCGAGCCGGGTCGGGGGTGCAGGCTGCGGCGGGACGACCGAGGTGCTGCGGGCGGGGATCCTCGGCGGAGCCTCCAGCGTCGCGGTGGCCGCTCCAGCGCCCGCGCCACTGGGCCACAGCGCCCCCTGGACCCCACGTCCAGCTACGGCGCGGGGACTGCGGCGGCAGAGCCGGGCACGAGCGGCAGGGAACGCAGAGGAGCGCGGCCTGGGGTGGCGGGGGCCCGCGCGTCCTGCACCGCCCGCAGGCGGAGGCCCGCCCCTGACGACGCTTCCCGGGAGCCGGAAGCCCGCGGCTGCCTCCAACCCTGGGCCGCCCCCACCCTCGTCAGACCCCAGCATCTCTCCCTTCTCTCCAGAAGGTACGTGAACGCCATAGGCACTGGAGCCTGCACCTGAGAGCGAGGTGTGAGGGAATCTGCTTGTTTCATCTCTCGAGGGGAGAAAAGGATCCATCCCTTCGTGTCTGGACGAGTGACCCGGAATAGCCCCCCCCATACACCCAAGTCCCCTCCCAAGACAGATGCAGGAATTGCCTTTCACCTTAACGTTTTTGGATTTACTGTGCATGTTTTTATTGAAATTTGTTAAAGACAACAAATCCTTAACCCCAATTTCCCCAAAAATAGGAGGAAAAATATGCTGAGCAAGAGAAGAGACTAGTGAGCGAGTTGTCCTAAACATATACAACTCATAGGTAAGAAAACAATCATCCTGTTCCTAACTCCTCCATCATTCCCACCTCTACTCTCCCTCCTCTGCACCCATTCCTGCATCCCTGCCCCTGGCCTAGGTAAGGCTCTGAAGGAAAAAAATCATTGTATGCAGAGTGGGTACTGTAGAATCATTGCCCAACGTTGAATGGGCTTCTAGGGTGTAAGCATCAGCACCCAAAACAAAAAACTGTCAGAAGAGAAAGGAAAATTCTTCAAATCCTCTGGCTCTCAAATTTTCCAAACACGTATTTTTTCAGAGTGGTAAAATGAGCAGTCTTTGGTGACAGGATCATGAAACAAATTCCAGTTCCAACATGTATACGTTTATGACCGTAGAAAGTTATGTAACAATTTGAACTTAAGATTTCTCCTGCCTCCCTTGCTGGATGTGAAGATTGGCGATGGAAGGATTTGCCTATAGAGAGTACTCAGTAAATGTTAGTTCCAGTTTGTTTTTTTTTTAATTGCAGAACACCGTAACTCTCAATCTTTCTGTAGATTTTACCCATGTGTTTGTTTTTCTGGGTGGTGTGAGTGTAAGTATATTTCTGTCAAAGGAGAATGCCGCATTCTCAGTCATTCCTTTTCCTGGTCTAGACAAAATTTCCCTAATTTTCATTAATGGGTTTATATAACATCCCTCCACTGAAGAATAAAGCCTAACACACTGGATCCTTTGACAGTCTGTTGTACAACAGATACCAACATAGAACCAGTATATTTCTCTGTATAAAAATATTAAAAGGCAATTTTACCCTTCCTTAAATTACGGCTTAATAATAATAAATCATGATGAGAAAATTACATAAATTCTCTAGGAAAAGCTCAAGTAATAATTGAGCAGCCAACTAGAGAAACTATAACTAGCAGTTCTCTTCTTATCCATAAAAACTGTTCCTGCCGATCCTGTGTGCCTTTGCCACATACTTCTGAGTCACATTACCAAAAAAAAAAAAAAATCACTATCCCCTTTTAATAACAAGAGAAACTAGGGCTCTAAAGAGAACTGTGATTCATCATCACAGCAACCCTCTGAATTAGGAACTACACTACCACCATTTCACAGGGCAAGTACATCCAAAAAAAGGAAAAGCTGGAAGTAGATCCCGAGTCTCCTTCAGTTCCCTGTCTGATATCATAGCAGTCCTTCCAGCAATGCTAACAAAACGTGTAAGGGTCAGTTACTGTTGCAAAAAAAAAAAAAAAAAAAAAAAAAAATCAATCTAGAGAAATGAGCCCTTTAATTTAGATCAGTTTGGAAACCTAACATTAGCACTGTGCTTTCCAAGCCTAGAGCACTACTACCGCAGGAAATCTCCATTTGTTCATGAATAATCATGCTACCCAAGGTGTAGCTACTACGTGAAGATGATTCATTTGTTCCCAGAACCAGTTTCCTCTTGCTTCACACTTCTTCTTTCTAGTCAAACCCTGCTGCTGATTGAGACTGCCTTTATCTTCATCACCAACTCCCTAATCATAGTAATTTACCTAAAATTGTTTTGTCTGCCACAGTTTTGTTCCATTATTTTGGCTCTCCCTGTTCAGTTTGCCCTCCACCTCTGAAACATCTTTCTGCTTTCTTTTCTTCAACTGTAAATCTTTTTCATATTAATCTACCTTGGCCTACTCTCAATTGATTTGGTTACCCTGCTTCGATTTTACATGATTTTCACTACTATCCAGTGCCTCTGAAATATCTCTTTATTCTCATTCGAATACACCTCAGTTTCAGCCCTAATACTAGTGGGAAGTCCCTAGTTGAAGTATGATTTCTTCAGGTGAGTTTAAGGCTAACCCTGGAAAATGTTCTTTGCTCTTTGAATTTGTTCTTTAAAATCTGGACCAAGGTAGGTGTAGTGGCACATATATATAGTCTTAGCTACTCTGGAAGTGATGTAGAGAAAGCCCCATTTTAAAATAAAATTTTGTCCAAAAAGGTATCCGTGACTTGGTGAGTTGCTATCATCCATGTAGGGCCAAATCCAAAACTCTGAGAGTCATCTTTAACTTACATGTTACCCCTAGAGAAAGCCTGATAAATTCCACAGCTTTTTAAATTTTTGTTTTCCAACTCTAATGCCACTCTATTTGATCTAGTCATATGCCAAATCAATTACAGGTATATTGAAAGAAAAGAAAGAAGGGAAGGAAGAAGAATGAAAGATTATTCTATTTGTGACAAGAGTACTGTATAAAAGTTTGTGTAAAGGGTGGCATAAAACCTTTTCTGTGGTCTTACTAACCTTTGTGCTTCCCAGTTTGTAACCACTCATCTCTTCAGTGGCTTCACTAGTATCCCTTCAGTGTGTTTATTTGTGTGTCTTGCCTAGCAAGTTGTTATCCTGTGGGCCAGACTCAGTATTTTGTTCATTTCTGTGTTCCTAGAACTAGTCTCAGCCCTAGTACTGTTAATGAAGTAGAATGGAAGAGAAAATGTGATTAAAATGTCAGTTAGCCAGGTGTGGTGGCTCATGCCTGTAATCCCAGCACTCAGGAGGCTGAGGCAAGAGGATCTTTGCAAGTTCAAGACCAGCCTGGGCTACAAAGTGAGCTCAAAACCAGCCTGAACTGCATAGCAAGACCCTGCCTCAAAAAGACACACACACACATAAAAAATAAAATAAAATAAAATAAACACAACTAGGCAATTGTTTAAAAAAAATAAAATAAAATGTCAGTCCTGCAAGTAGTCAATTACTTTTCCCCAAAATGTACTCGCAGAATTCCTGTTTATTTTATGTCTTATCACCACCATCACATTTCTTTGGGAGCTAATAAGGTCTTCACTATGGCTTCCCAGATAGATTCTTACTACTGAAGCACAGGTAAGCCTTCAAAAATTATTTCATTCTTATTCAGCAACCAAGAGCTTGAATCTGCAGTTAGAATTTCAGTGCTAAGACTTCCATCTATGGTACTTTCTGCCTCCGACTTAGCAGACTAAAAAACATGGTATGGGTAATGGGAGAAACGGGGGTGCAACAGAGGTGCAAAAAAAACATTGATACACTGATGAAGTCCAAGCTCCAAAGAGTGGGTGCTCCCTACAGGTTTCTTACTCAAAAGAAATTTCTGTGATACCAAGCTCCCCAACATCCCCCACCATCTCATCCATCTGTTCTCATGAACCATCTCCAAATTATTTTTACAACGTTGATAGTTTGTATGAACTGAGTCTCATACATCTAGCTAGCCTGCATGCCATCTGCTTAGTGACATTTTAGGCTTTCTCCTTAATCCTCAGGACCTACCAAAACTAAGTCCCTTTCAGCAGATGTAGCCCCAGAACTGAGCCTAGCCTGCTGCTGCTGCCAACTACAAATGCTCACATCCTCTGTCGTTACCAGCTACTGCGCAGAGTCAAACCCAGAATTCATAGTCTGTTACCGAACAGGTGAACCTAAACGCGGCCAATAGTCAATAAAGCACCCCAAACTTAAAGAGGAATATTTAGGAACTTGTTAGGTCACTCCAGTCATTTAAAAAAGGATGAAGCAATTCCTGTTCTAGGAATCAAACGTAAAGAAGTAGTCAAATGTGTGGACAAGAATACATGAAAAAGATGTTTGTGTTATACTATAAAAATGTAAAGGAAACCCTAAACAAAGTAAATTACAATACCTCCACACATGGAAATGTTATGAGTCCATTAACAATTGTTTTTAAAGAATATTAAATGACATCGAAAACCGTTCATGATTCAGTATCAGTAAAAAGTGTTAAGTAATACAAAAGACTTGTATGATCCCAATTATGCTTTTTATACTTTTATAAAATATTAATCATAATATTTAGAAATAGTCCAAAATGTTACATATTTGTGGGTGTTTTTAATTTTTTTCTTTTCTTTTTTGTTGTTTCTCGTTTGAGACAGGGTCTGTCTATGTAGCTGGCCATACACTTCAAATCCTCAGCCTCCTGCCTTCTGGGATTACAGACATCTGCAACCATGCCCAGTCATTTTTTAATTTTTTCATTTTGAAATAATTTCAATTTCAAAGAAAAAAATGTAAAAATAGCACCAAAAATATCCCATTGACCTTTCACTCATATCTCACATTTCTTCTATCTCTGTAGAGGTATAGATATCTAAAGAGATTATTGTAATTATTTTTATCTGTGTATGCCTAAATATTTTTCAATGTGTTTCCTCAAAACAGAATATAAATATCATAGTATAATTAGCAAATTTGAAACAAAAATCATCGTATAATTAGCAAATTTGAAATAAGATCTAGTCTATGATCTTATTCAAATTTTGCCATTGTCTATCCCACTGGTGTTTTTTATAGACAAAGAAAATAAATTATAAATAAATAAATAGTCTGTTCTGGTCTGTAATCTAGTACAAGATGACACATCATGATTATCTGTCTAGTTTAATTTTTGTTAGTCTGCAACACTTTCTCAATTTTTATCTTTCATGACTTAGGTATTTTTCAGGAATATGGGCTATTTGTAAAATTTATTTTAATTTTACTTTATCTGATGTTTCATAGTGAGGTTCAGAATACGTATTTTTGGCAAGAATACTACAGAACAAGGCTGGGGATTTAGCTCAGTGGCTTCAGTGCCTGTCTGGCAAGCATGAGGTCATGAGTCTGATCCCCAGTACCAAAAAAAAAAGAATACTACAAGATACATGAATCAATGTCATTTGATACCTATACTATCATTTTGTTCACTTAAAGTGTTACCAGGTTTTCCACTGAGAAAAATAACTTTTATACCTGTAATAAATAAATCTTTTATGGAATGACCATTTAATACTGCTTGCAAGCTTCAGTATTTATCTATGATTCTTGTAACAATTATTTTGTGATTTCCAATTAATAATTTTCTAATTTCATCATTATCATCCTTTATACATTTTTTGTCTTTACTGAGTAGGAGAGCCTTTTTACTCTCCATTATTATTTATTTATATCAAAATGGACTCTTTAATTTTTATTCTAAGAGTTATATAATCATTACTCCCTTTTGTACTGTATATGGATACACAGACTGTTTTAGAATTGGCATTTCTTCATCTTTTAAGATTTCCTTGACTTTCTGGCACTATGGGATATCCCAGGCTCACCTTGTATTTTCCTGGCTCCAGCCCCAGAATCATCCACTTATTGTAAAAGCCTTAGTTTTATTTAGTGGAGAATGGTATTTAGAAATAAAGAACTATGTGCTAGGTATCCTCACTACTACTGTGATGCCTTTGTGTCTACCCTCTTCTCCATGAACAGAGCTAAAAAAATACACACACATACACACAAACACACTTTTACTTGAACATTATTTTTGCTTTAAATAGCAGATGTGGTGGGACATGCCTTTACTCTAGCTCTTGAAGGCTGAGACAAGAGGATTATGTTTGACCACCACCAACCACCACCACCACCACCACCTGGCAGGTTAGCAATTTTTCCAGACCCTGTCTCAGAAGTAAATAAATGGCTGGGCATGGTGACACACACCTGTAATTCCAGCACCCTAGAGACTGAAGCAGGAGGATCTCTATGCATTCAGGGCCAGCCTGGGCTACATAGTAAATTGAAGACCAGTCTGAACTGCATAGCAAAACCTTGTCTAAATAAATAAATAAGCAAATAAATAAATAAATGGCTAGAACGTTATTCAGTGCAAAGTCCCAGAGCAAGGGTGAGGGGGAGACAGACACACTGTAGTTATTTAGACCCAGGTATTTGGCAGATATTTTCTAGAAAATGAACAGAGTGAGTCTGTTATGTCAGGGAAAGCAACTATTTGTTCCCAGTGATAATACTTTCAAACAAGTGAATATTAGAACTTTGAAAATTTGTATTCACCACTATAGCTTTAAACCTTCCCAAACATTTCTGAAAAAAAAAAAAATGTTGTGACATTAACAAATGTTGTGGAGTTTTTTTTTTAAATATATGGTGAAATGAACCTTTGGAAAATTTGCTTGACTGAGTGAACCAGTACTTTTTCAAATGACTAATGTTACAAAAGCATGTCTGGGTAAAATAGTCATTTAAAGTATAACACAGATCAGTGAGTTCTAATGTAACAATGCAAAAGATTTGTGGTTCTGGTTTCAGAGTCCAGATTTGCAACTAACTTTTAGGAAACTACTACTTTTCTGGGTGTGGTTATCCCAGCTACCCTGGAGACTGAGGCAGGAGGATGGAAAGTTTGAGACCAACCTGGGCAACCTTAGTGAGACCTTGTGTCTAAAAGAAAGGAACAAGAGCTAACGATAGAGACTGGGGATTTAGCTCAGCAGCTAAAGCGCCTGCCTGGCAATCATGAGGTCATGAGTTTGATTCCCAGTATGGGGGAAAAAAAAGAGCTAAGGATGTAATACAATAGCATGATCAAGGCTATGGGTTCAATCCCCAGTGAAAAAAAAGGAATTGAGGAGGGCAAGGGAAGGAGAAGAAAAGGGGAAGAAAGTAGGAGGGAAAAGAAGAAATAGAAATTACCACTTGTCAAGTTATTGACATAATATCAAAGAAACTATCCACAGTATCTAAACTGATTATTAAAATATTCCCCATTTTTCCAACTACATATATAAGTGAGAGCAGATTTTCTTCATGTATTTTAACTAAAGCAGCATAATCCAACACAGTGAATACAGTAGCAGATATTACAATCCAACTGTGTTTAAAATATTTCTAACTTTAAAGAGATTTAAAAAATACCAACACTACTTCTGTTTTTGTTTTAGAAAGTATAGTTACTTTTCATTAAAATAAGTTATATATTTTAATTTGCATATTAGTATATGAAGAGTTCACTATGATTTTAAACCACTGAATAAGTGTTTTCTTAGTTTAATTTCTAGGATGATAAACATCAATAAATGCAATCCACATAAACAAACTTCCATGTAGTTTGTGTGGAAAGGGAGTCGGAGACCACATTGAGAATCATTGCCATGGTACAGTTCCCCCTTTTCTTACGTAGAAGTATTTAAGTTGTTTACAGTATTTCGTAATTATAATGTTATAGTGAATACTTTTATGTATATGTTTTTAGATTTTAGATGTATCTGTAGGATAATTTCTTTGGAGTGGGATTGTTGTGTCAAAAGATGCATACATTAGATAGCACCAAATTCCTCCTCGAGAGAATCAAGCCTAATTGCTACCACTGTCCTCCTCCCATGCCAACTCCCATCCTTCTGACAAACCTGGCACAATAAAAAGCATAATACTTCCAGGATACACCTGGATTGAAATCCTAAGTAACTATGAAAATAAACAGAAGGAACTTTTTCCTTATTGATAAAATGAGGCAAGGGTCTGCTACATGTGCACAGGGACTTGGAACAGAGGAGGTGTTCATTAAATACTAGTTATTTTTATTTGTTTGTTGGTTGGTTTCCAGTCCTGAGAATTGAAACCAGGGCTTTTACACTGCACTACATCCTCGGCTCTTATTTATTTATTTATTTATTTAGGACAGGACCTTTTGCTAAAGCCACTAAGTTTCCCAGGATTCACTCAAATTCACAATCCTCTTGCCTTGGCCTCCCAGTTATTTATTATCTGAATCTCTCTGGGCAGATAAGAGTGGTGGTCAACCACCAAGTGATTGATCAGCAGATATCTTGAACTCCTTGGGGGGTGAAGAATGACTGTCCTCGTTGGAACTGCAGAGGATGCAGACAATAACAAAATGTAGAGTTGAGAATCTTGGAAGTTACTTAGGATACAAGGAGAACAGGTAATCTAAACCTGAAAAGATCATCTAAGGCAGAAAAGAAGCCAAAATATGCTAGAATATGGAGCCAGGGGTTAGACGATCTGGGCAATGAAAGCATAGATCATTCAGGTAGCTGGTCAAATAATTATTGAACAGAACTGTTTAACAGGCACTGTGTTCTGTGGTAGCTTGTCCCACTCATACAAAATTTCGATTTTACTCATAGAAGCAGATGAGAAAATAAGCAATTGTGATAGTAGAGGGTAAGCATGGTGTATTGTAGGAATACAAATCAGGAAGAACTAACCCCAATTTAGAAGTCAGACTTCTAAAGTAAGTGACATCTAAGCAGAAACCTAAAGGTGGATGAGTTGAGTTGAGTGGAGGGGAGGGAAGGAAGTAGACAGGGAATGTTCCAGGCAGCAGGAATAGAATGTGTAAAAATCAGAAACAGGAGAAACACATGCTATGTCTGAAGAATTGAAAGAACAATTTCAGTTAGGACGAAGCAGACAAAGTTAGGGAGAAATGACAGCAGAGGTCAAATCAGGGAAGGCCTTATAATTACTGGCAAGAATTTTGGATTTTATTAGATAGGCAATAGAACTTTTAATCTAGTCAATGTTATTAGGTGATTTGATTTTATGAGAGATTGTTCTAACTATTATATAGAGAATAGATTAAAGCACACAGTTTAGAAGAAGGGAGGCCACTGATATGTGTCACAATAATTAAGGCAAAAGTGACGATGATCTGAATTAAGGTAAAGTAGGGAAAACAGATTTCGGGAGGTAAAATCATCAAACGCATGACCAAAATCGCATGTGAAAAAGGGAGAAATCAAGGATGACCTGGGTTTCTAACTTGGACAAGTTGGTAGTCACTATTAGAAAGGCAACAAAGAACAGAAGAGGAGGAGCGGGACTAAGGGAAAAGATGATGAATGTTGTCTCAGCATGTTGACAGATTAGGAAACCAAGGTTCAGAGGTGAAGTTACCCGTCCAAGGTGACTGTA
>PVJX010018551.1:0-36300 GCA_004027295.1 Dolichotis patagonum
GAAGCTATGAGATGGGGCCTCATGCTTACCTTAAAGTTTTATATACTCTTATCAAATCTCATATTAGGGAGATTATATGGTATTTACCCTTGTGAGTTTGGCTTATTTCACTTAAGAGAATGGTCTCAAGTTGTGTCCATTTATTTATAAATATCTCGATGTGATCATTCTTTATAGCTGAGTAGTACTCCATTGTATATCTCTCATTCTTTTAAAATTGTATTAAAAACTTCCTGTTCTCAGCTGTGTATTTTTAAAAGTCATATAAATTTCATTCAGATACAAACAGAAATAACCATTCTTAATTATCTGTTTCATTGCATAAGAAAAAAGATGATCAATGTAAACAAGAAAAATGACAGAAATAATGAAATTTGAACAACTTCATTATTTCCATAAACCAACTTTCATTCCTAAAGGATCTTTATTTTAAAGAGTTAATATTCTTTTCTTTAAAGTGTTAGAAAAGTCTGGGTCAAAAAAAATAATTGTCTTTAACTTTTCTTAATCATTAACTTAATTGTACTTAAATATGTAGGAAAAAACCTTTATATGCTTTATTTTACCTTCTTCCTAGATTAATCATTTTTTTCTCTTTAAAATATAAGTACATTGAACTAAGAGTAATAATTTTGTGGTATGTTGGCAAGTATATTTAACAATTAGTTTTGTGAGGTAAAAATATAAATATAAATATAATTAACAATTAGTTTTATAGGGTGAATTCATTTGCATTTCTATATAAAATGTATCAGTTTACTATAAGTTTACTGATACAACTGATGCATAACATGTAACATAAATAATATCAAAATATATATTGTTCTTTATTATAAATTGCATATATTCACATAAATCTCACAGAATACTTTGGTTGATTTTTTTACCAAAATCCTACAGCCATCACCAATCCATATTTGTAATAGACAATATAAATGATGGTTAACATTTTTATACACTAATAAGTGGATTTAAACAAAAATATGTTGCATTTTTTAAATGACGTAAGTTGATTCTTTATTCAATCATATAATAATTTTCAAACTCAATTTTGTATGCTGTTAACCATGTATTGGTTGCAAACAGGACAAAGTTATTATCTTAGTTTGTGTTATTAACATTTTCCTTTACTTTATGTCCAAAAAAATCAATACAACAATAAATCAAGCAGTGATTTGTAAGATTTGCTGATTTTCTTGATGCAAAACCTTCATAGGACCAATGTAGCCTCAGTGAATGAGATGCGCAGCAGTACATTATATATAGTATTTCCTAATACAAAGACGATAAATACCTCAAGATCACAGACAATAACTTAAAACCATGTGGTAAGTTGGAGACGTTTTGTTATTTTTTGCTGTTGCTCCTAATATAGTCTTTTGATATATAATTTAATATACTTCATAGTTTATTGTGGTCTTACAATTTAATTTTTAATAATTGGTTCACAGGATTTCTGAAAGTTTCCTGAGCCAGAATATGCCAGGTCCAGCACACTTCTTTAAGATGATCCAGCATAAAATATATATAGTAATATCATTGTCTTAACACATGAGCTGTAGTCCCTCCAGGCTGATTGATCTCAATCCTGCTCTGCTTGGCCTTTCCTAGGATGATCTTTTGTGATCCCATCTCTTCTTCGAAATTGATTTTTAGCCATGTGTGGTGGTGAACACCTGTAATTCCAGCACTCGGTAGGCTGAGGCAGGAGGATCCCTATAAGTTTGAGGCCAGCCTGGAGTAAAAAAGTGAGTTCAAGACCAGCCTGAACTGTACAGTTAAAGGCTGTCTCAAAAAAGACAGACAGACAGACAGAAGAAAGAAAGAAAGAAAGAAAGAAAGAAAGAAAGAAAGAAAGAAAGAAAGAAAGAAAGAAAGAAAGAAAGACTGATTCTTGCTTAACAATTAATTAGCTTTCCTTTGTACTATTACCTATCTTGTACATGGGGATAGTTATATTGGTGCAATAGTGAACAAATATTTCCTAATAAAAAGACAAGTTTTGTCTGATAAAAATTTTGACTATAGTTTATAAGCTGAAGCTCATCTGGCAGCATTTTAAAAAAAAACTTGGAATAAAGTGTTCCCATGAGAATCTTTCAGAATTTAAACAAACAGTACTATATATTTTTGGTTCAAAACTAGACAAACATTAGCATATTTATAATTCTACATAGTTGTTGCCCTATCTGGGCATAAGGAATCTTGGAAAGCATTAAATAATCAAGAAGTGTATAATGTACAAGCCAGTGATTTCTTGGTTTCCCATACTTTTTTTCTTTTTTGATCATATACATCAAAGTTTAGAATACATTATCTTTACTTATCAGAGTGTGTGCTTTTCAGAGTATTGATGCAGTAGTCTTGCTCTAGAGATTACTTAAATCCTAATTTTAAAAATATTTTCCCATCTACTTCCTTAACTTTCCATTCACATTTTAAGACTTAAGTCAGTTCTCGTTAGGTGTGGTATTCATTGAATTTTTTTTTAATGGCATTTCTAGATCGGTATCTTCTCCTTCAGGTTTGTTTGGATTTCCTAGCAGTTTGATATTCTTGCATTCAATCTTCTTTGTAAAATGTTTCAATTTTTACAAATCCTTCCTCATTATAGTTTTTCACCTATATGGATTATAGATCATTTATCATCTAATGCAATGTATCTCAGTCTTGCCACATATGAGAAGACATTTTCTTCCACAAAGCAGGAAGGGAGTCCTTTTTACCAATAAGTAGTAGACAGACACTACTAAAAATTGGAATGCTTCTTAGCAGACAATTATCACTAAGCCTCCCCCTGCATATTTACATCACACGACTTTTAAAAACATTTTGATTTGAGCTAAAGCTTCATAGTGTCTAATACTTCCTTCCAGTTTTATTCTTACCTTACCTGATAGCTACTAATCTAGTTAAAGTCAACACTTCCTTTTATGTCAGCCTTCCATATTATAAAGACACACTACCTGAAAATATAGCCCTAGCCACATGTGACTTTTTAAATTTAATAAAATTAAGTAAAATTTAAAGTGACATTTGTGATCTTGCTAGCTTCACTTCAAGTACTTAATAGCTACCTGTGTCTGCCTCACCAGACAATGAAGAGATGGAACATTTCCATCATTGCAAAAAGCTCTAATGAAAAGAGTTGCTCAACAATTTCTTTACTTTAAACCTCATTTAAATAGCTGAAGTCCAGCATTTTTAAAAAAGTTATTTTTCTTCTTATCTGTTACTTCCCAAAGTGGCTATGAAGAAGAAATCAGAGAAATTCAGGATTCAAATTCCATTGCATATATGCCAATGCAAGCTTAGTGCCAACACAAACCTGAGAGTCTGTAGTTTGCATAAAGCCTCTACAAAACTGTAACTTTCACATATGATTCTAGCAGATCCTTGTTTATCTATGATCTGAAAAAACTCATAAAAGGTAAGGCCATTACCAAAGATGATTTGTACATATTTCCCCAGGGACTTCAGTAAGTTTAGATCCACTATATCCCCAGAAAATGTGATTGTGCTTACTTCTATAGTTTTTTCAAATTGAATATTTTTCTCATAGGTTGGCTAACCATGTATGTATGGATTTACTTTTTGGCTCTCTATTATTTTCCTTTGGTCTACATATATACCTTAATTCCAATACCACACAGATTAGATTATGATAGTTTTTAATGTGCTTTGAAATCAGAAATTGTGATACTTCTAGCTCTGTTCCTTCTTCTTAAGTTTGTTTTGGCTATTCAGGGTGCTTCATGGATTCCATATGAAGTTTAGAACTGGTTTTTCCAGTCCTGCCCCCCCCAAAATTTGAATTTTGGTAGAGATTACATTGAATCTGTTACGCTGCTGTCGTAACACAGACATAGTAGCAATATGAAGTCTTCCAAACCATAAAAATAGGATATCTTCCTATTTGTATATACTTTAATTACTTTCATCAGAGTTTTTTGTAGTATTTAGTATATAAATTTTTCACCTTAAATTTATTGTTTTTTATTTTTCAAATACTACTGTAAATAGAATGATTTTCCCAATTTCCTTTACAGATAGTTCATTGTTAATGTACAGAAACAATGGATTTTTGTATGTTGATTTTGTATTCTGGAATATTACCAAATTCATTTCTTAATTCTAATATTTTGGTGAAATTTTTGAGATTTTCTGTGTACAAGATAATGTCATCTTTAAATAGGCACAATTTTACATTTTCCTTTCTAACCTGGATGCCTTGTCTTTCTTTTATTCCTACTCTGGCCAGAATGTCTAATAAGATGTTGACTTGTTCCTAATCTTAGAGAAAAAGTTTTTTAAAGCTGTTCACTGTCGTTGATGATGATAGTTATAAAACCTTCATATATGACTTGTTTTGTGTTGAGACTATTTTTTCCCGTAATTTGTTGCAAGTTCTTACCACTAACTGGTGCTGAATTTTAGCAATATGTATTGCATATTCTGAGATAATCATGTGTTTTTTATCTTTCACTCTCTTAATGTATGGTGCACTGCTTTAACTGAACTTTGTAGGTTGGACCATGCTTTCCCCCGGGATTAAATTACATTGGATCACTGTGTTAGTCAACTTTGTGTCACTGTGACCAAACACTTGAGAAAAACAACTTACAGGAGGAAAAGTTTATTTTGACTCATAGTTTCATGATCTTCAGTCCACAGTCATTTGGCTCTTGTTTCTGGGCCTGCAGTGAGGCAGAGCATCATGGAGGAGAGCATTTGCTGGGGTAAGGCAGCTCACCTCCTGGTGCATGAAAAGCAGAGAGATGGAGAAAGGAACCTGCGAGATGATGTGCCCTTCTAGGGTTCTCTCGCAGTGATCTACTTCTAACCAGACCCACAGTTTCCAGTACCTCCCAATAGGTCCTTCAGTTCTGATTCCACTACTGGATCTACCAGTAAAGTTAGAACTTTCATGATCCACTCGCTTCTGATTGTCATTGCAGTAGGAGCAAAGCCTTCAACAAATGAGCCTCTTGGAGGACGTGTAGATGATACTAGTTTCTTGTTGCTCGGACAAAATACCAACACCCACAGTTATAAGAGGAAAGCTTCATTTTGATTCACACTCTGTAGAAGTTTCAGTCCGTAGTTGGCTGTCTCCAAGGTAGGGTGACATAGTAGACAGGAATGGTAGAGGAGAATCACCTAGTGGCATGGCAGGCAGGAAGCAGAGCCATCAAGGGAGCAGTGATACCCACATACACCCTTTCAGGCCAGGCCACAGTGAACCACATTTTCCTACCTGGCTTTATTTCCCAACCTCACACCCAGCTATGTAAACCCATCAATGGACTAATGCAGCATCACACATCCATGATTCAGTATTTCACAGCTGTGAGTCAGTCACCTCCCAAAAGCCTTTTAAGCACATGGGGCTGGGGGAGGACATCTAAATGGAAGCCATAACATAAATGAAAGCCAAAATAGTTATGGTGTGTGATGCTCTTAGTAAGCTGATGGATACTTGACTGAGAATTTTTATGTCTATGCTGATTATGAATATTGTACCATAGGTTTCTTTTTGGTGGTGTTTGTGTCCAAGTTTTCTATCAGAATAATGCTGACCTCATAGAAATTAATTTGGAAGGATTCCATTCTCTTCATTTCAAAAGAGTAAGAAGAATTGATTTTAGTCTCTCTTGAAATGTTTGGTAAAACTCTCTAGAGAAGTTGTTTGGCCCCAGGTTCTTCTTCACTGGGAGTTTTTTCATTATTGCTTCAATCTTTACACTGATTATAAGTCTGTTCAGGTTTTCTATATCTTCATAACTCAGTCTTGATAAATAGTGTATTTGGGGGAATTTATCCATTCTGTATCATCTAACTTATTTGTATATACTTGCTCTTAGTAGCTTCTTATGATTCTTTTTATTCTGTCTTCTACATTTTCTTAGTCTATTTAACAATTTATCAATTTTGCTTATCTTTTCAAAAGTCTAAATCAATGGTTTTCATATTTGATTTTTCTATTGTTTCATTCATTTCTGCTCATCTTAATTTTTTCTTTCCTTCTAATATTGACCTTTGTTTTTTCTCCATTCCTTGAGGTGTGAATTCAAATTTTTAGAGCTTTCTTCTTTTTTAACATAGGCACATACTACAATTGTTGTTTCTTCATCCTCTCTTGTCTCTAGATATATTTTTTTATTTTAAAGAGAAAAAAATTAAAACAATGATTCAGATTTTCAAAACAAGATAATAGATGATTCATAATGGCTAATATATTGCATATTTCTATCTTCAAAGTAGTTCCTCAGATTACAAGACATAGCATGAAAATTTGATCAAAAAATATAAACACAAACCATTCTTTTCAATGAACTCATATATTAATAGTGTACTTTTCTTAGCTGTCATATATATGTATATATATATATTTTTTTTTCTTTTCCCTTCCTTCTTTTCTTCTTATGCCTATCCCAGATGTTCTTTCCTTTTGAGCAGTTCCTCCTATTTTCACAATACCTCTTGTACACTTTGAATCTTATTTACTTTTTTAGTTTCTTATACTAGGGAGACAATAATATGTTTAACATGCAAGTGCAATTTCACTTATGAGTGTGGTTTAAAGTTGCACCCATTTACCTATAAAAACTTCAAGTTTATCCTACTTCATAGCTGGGTAGTACTCCATTTTATAAAAATACCATATCTTTTTTATCCATTCCTCAGTGAACAGGCATTTCAGTTGTTTCCAAGATTTAACTGTTACAAATTGTACAGCTATGAACATGGTTGCACATATATTGCTGTGGTGTACTGTTATTTATTCTTCAGGGAAAATACTCAGAAAGAGAATAGCTGGGTCAAATGTAACCTCTACTTCTGGGTTTTATTTTTGGAGAGTTTTTTTCTGGGTGTGTGTGTGTGTGTGTGTGTTTGTACCAGGTTTTACACTTACGACTTTGCACTTGCCAGGCAGGTGCTGTGCCACTGAGCTAGATCCTCAGCTACTCCTAATTTCCTGAGGAATCTCCACACGTATTTCCACAGTGGCAATACCAGTCTACACTCCAACCAACAGTGGTTCCTTTTCCCCCCACAGCCCCTCTAGCTTTTGTTATTGGTTGATTTCTTGATGATAGCCATTCTTTCTGGGGTAAGATGGAATCTCAGTGTTGTTTTCATTTGCATTGCTCAAATGATCAAAAATGTTGAACACTTTTTTCCTATATTTATTTGTCATTTATGTTCTTTTATTTGAGAATTTTTTTTAAAGTGAAAAGGGGCAGGGGATTTAGCTTAGTGGCATAAGCGCCTGCCTTGCAAGTGTGCAGTTGTGAGTTCGATCCCCGGTATTGATAAAAAAATTTTTTTAAAGTATTTGAGAAGTGCATATACATCTCAGATTTTTGGATTAGATCTTTAAATTTGAGGGACCTGATTTTTTTTCAATATTTTATATGTTCTAGATAGAAATCCTTTGAGTAATAGTTGGCTAAAAACTTTTCCCATTCTGTGGGTCATCTTTTCACTCTGTTGGTGATTTCTTTTGATGTATGAAAGCTTTTTAATAAGATAAGATCCTAGTTGTTGACTCTTTGAAGTACTTCCCATCTACTTTGTGTTTTGTTCATAAAGTCTCTGCCTATGCCTATGTCCTCAAGGTTTCTACCTATTTTCTCTTCCAATAGATTTAGCATTTCTGTTTAAATTTTTATATCTTTGATCCATTTTAGTTTAGTGCACAGTGACAGACATGTGTCTAGTTTTAGTTTTCAGCATGTGGAAAGCCACTTTTACAAGCAAAGAGACTATTGTTCTTCCAGCGAACAATAGCCCCTTTGTCAAAAATAAGGTGACTGAATGTGTTTGTAGCTGTGCCTGTATCTTCTAATCTGTTCCACTGATCCTTAGGGTCTGGTTGGGGTTTTTTTGTTTGTTTGTTTTTACCAGTACCATGTTGATTTTATCATACTAGCTTTGTAATACAATTTCAAGTCACGAAATTGTGATGCCTCCTGCCTTACCTTTGTTGCCCAAGATTGCCTTTGCTATTCTAGGTATCTTCTGTTTCCAAATGAATTTTAGGAATGTTTTCTCTCCATCTGTGAGGTATGCTAATGGTATTTTGGTTGGGATTGCATTAAATCTGTATAAGTTTTGAAAGTATGGCCATTTTAACAATGTCAGTCCTTCCTATCCATCAGCAAGGGATATCTTTCCATTTTCTGACATCCTCTTTGATCTCCTTTTTCAGAGTATTGTAATTTACTTTAAATTTTTTTAATGTTAAAGATAGTAAAATCCAAAAAACAAAATAAAGCCAATCAAAACAAAGCAGTGAAAGTGATACAGCACTCTGAAGGAGGATAATAGGAAATCAGCAACGGCTACCATAATATATCTTGCCATCTTCACAATAGTTCCATTCCATTGGACATAATAAATTCAAAGAAAACAAAACAGAGTAAAGCCAATCAAAACAGAGCACTGACTAAAAAAACAATAAATCAGAGCAAAACAAAACAGTGAAAATGGTATTGGCTTTCAAAACAAGACAGAAGGAAATCCCACATATTTGTTAGGCTGCATACTGCCATCCTCCTAGGAGATGCTCAGACTACTGACCTTAGACCTGCAAAGTCAGCCAAAGAATACAAGCATGTAGCTGTTCTTGTATCTCAGTGGCTATCAACTCAGCCTGTCCTCCACACCAGCTGCTTGCTTATAAGGCCTGGAGGGGGGAGTTCCTGATTCTCAGTCAGCGTGTGACTTACAGGGAGGGTGATCTGGCTTCTCTCTGTCTGGGCTCTGCATGGTTTGCATGGCTAACTGGAAATGCCAATTGGCTTCTTGATGTGCTCTTCCTACACCCAGCATATAATTTTCAATATACAGATCTTTTGCTGCCTATCATGTTGATTTCTAAGTATTTCACTTTTTCAATGCTACCATTAGGGGTGTGGTTTCCATATTTTCTCTTTCAGTGAGTTTGTTGTTTATGTGCAGGAATGCTATTGATTTTTAAGTGTTGACTTTGTATCTAGCTAAACTACTGAATTTTCTCATTAAACCTAGAAGTCTTTTGGTGAAGTTTTTGGAGTTTTCTATGGAGTATAATCTCATCTGCAAATAGTGATAATTTCACTTTATCCTTTCCTATGCTTATTCCTTTTATTTCTCTCTCATCTAATTGCTCTGATTAATCTTTCTAGAACTATATTGAATAGCAGTGCTGATAGTGGACATCTTTGTCTTGTTGCTGATTTTGAAGTGAAAGTTTTCAGTGTCTGGCCACTTAGTATGATGTTGGCTGTTGTTTTGTCACAGATGGCTGTTATCAAATTGAGGCAAAAACCCATCTGTTCTGATTTTCTGTGGGATTTTTATCATGAATGAGTGTTAGAATTTAACATTGCATCTATTGAGATGATAACTTTATTTTTGTCTATGGTTCTGTTAATATGGTGTATTACATTTATTGATTTACATATGTTAAATCACCCTGTATTCCTGGATTGAAACCCGTGTGTTCATGGTGTATAGTTTCTTGATGATTTGCTGTATTCTGTTTGCTAGTATTTTATTGAGAATTTTTGCATCTATGTTCATTAGAGAGACTGGCCTGTAGTTCTCTTGTTTGGTTGAGTCTTTCTCTAGTTTTGTTATCAGGGTAATGCTAGTCTCCAGGAATGACTTAGGGAAAATCACTTCCCTTCCATTTCATTAAATCTTGAGAAGGCAACCATCATCTTAATGGGCTTTCCTATGTAGGTGATTTATTTCTTTTCTCTTATAACTTATAATATTCTGGGGGGGTATGAACTTCTAACATCTTGATTATTATGTGTCCAGGTGTAGATTTAGTTTGGTCATGTGTAATTGGAGCTCTATATGCTTTATTTATGTATACATCAGATTTTGTTCCTACACTTAGGAAATTTTCTGGCATTACTTCTGCAAATCATGTTTTTGTGTCATTTGTATTGACTCCTGTTTTCTCATTCACACCTATCAGTGTTACATTTTTTTCCTTGCATCATCTTGCAGCTATTGAATTACTATTTCCTGGTCCTTGCCTATTTTTAAGAAATCTTTACTTTCATTATCACTAGCTGCAATCATGTATTCAAGGTCTGAAAGTCTGTCTTCAGTTTCATTCAAGGGGTTTTGGCCAAGTTTCAGTTCAATTTTTAATTCCCTGGATATCTCTTTGAATCTGTTTCATGCACTCTATTTGTTTCCTAGATTGTTCATTCAAGGTTTATATAATTTTCTTCTGCTCCTCTAATTTTTTTTATCTATGTCTTCTGTTATTACCCTGGGATATTCCTTCATTATGGTTGTCATTTGTTGTTTTGCCTGAGAGATTATTTTGGATCTGATTTCCTCTATAGCCTCATGATTTTGTTTCTTTACTTTAGTTACTATTCTTTCAGAAATTTCAGGCATATATCTTCCAATTTATTCTTTGTTGATATCCCTTGGACTTGTTCTGGGTGGGCTGGTGTGTTGAGATTAAAATTCGCCTCTTTGTCTTATAATTTTATTTCAAAAAAATTTTTATTTTGTTTTCTGTGATGATTTCTGTGAGTTTTTGTAGTATGGAGCAATACCACTAGTATCAAGGCCTCTCTAGAAATTGTCTGTTCTTTAGGGATATCTTCTCTGTGTAGGAGGTTCTTGGTTTGTATCTATCCCAATATCCTACCTTCCCAACTAATCAAGAGTGGGATGTTGGTATTTGTCTGGCTAGACCCCAGTCCTTTGGTGTTGGCCTGTACTGAGGTTACTACTCCAGAGCATCCCAGTATTGTTAGAGAAGGGTAAGCAACTGATTACAACAGATATGACTTCCTAGACAATAAAAGTATTATAATTATCTCTATTATTCTTTCACTAAATGATGACTTAAATAAAATAGTACATTTTATGTCTATGATCCACATACACAAGTAACAATCTCCGTATGTAGTGTATAAAAATGTAGAAGCTATTCCATTGCAAAATAGTTTTGTCCTTTTCCCATTTACTTAATTTTACATTGTTCCCTACTTTGTGTTAAATGACTGTGACAACAGAGGGAGTTTGCGAAAATGGATATGTATTTAAATGGCAGAGAAAAACTTTCAACCAGAGGAATAATTTCACAGTTAATGATTTTGGATTTTGTAATACAATGAAATGCATGCATTTATCTTATTTCATTCAGTAACAGCATAAAAGTTTAGTTCCATAAATAACTGCACACTGTCGATATTTGCAAGTTTAGCCAACACACGTGCACACACACACACACACACAGAATTATATCAGAGGTGTTAGTGAACAAGAACTAATGAATACAAACTGTTTACTGAAACAAAAAATATTAATATTCACTTACTATGTGTGCTTTGAGCTACTAGAAAATACAAGAGGTTTGGGAGTCATTTTTTCTAGAGGTTTTTGGTGGTGATGTTGCTTATTTCTGTTTGTATCAACCAAATAGAATAACACAGTTGTAGCACGTAAACTACTTCAGTTTCTAACTTACAATAAAGACACAGTAATCAAGACAGTCAGGACTGGTATAGATAGATGGACTGATAGATACTCAGACTGACAGATTTATTATAGGAATTGATTCACATTATTGTGGGAGGTCAAAACATCCTGTGATATGCCGTCTAGATGGGAAGGTCTCTGAAAACCTATCATGTAATGCAGTCCAGATCCAAAAAACCTGAGAATCAAAAGAACCAATGCTGTAAGTCTTAGCTTGGGTCCAAAGGCATGAGAACTGGACTGATGGTGTAAGGTTCCAGCTTAAATGGAAAGAAGCTAGAATATGGATGTCAGAAGGCAAAAGAAAGTGGACCTTCTAGTAAAAAATAAGAAACAAATTTGCCTTCTCTTAGCCTTTTTGTTCTCTTCAGACACTCAGTGAATTGGAGGATGCCTGCTGGTTTTGGTGAGAACAATACTCTCTACTCAGTCTACTGACCCAAATGCTAACGTTCCTAAGAAACACTCTCACAGACATAGCCATAAATAACTTACAGCTATCTGGACATTCCCTAGTTCAGCTAGGTTGCCACATATAATTAGCCATAAATTTTTCACAACCAAGGGCATGAACACATATTCACTTTCAGCATAATTTGTCCATGAGAGGTTTTATTAATCCTGGCTACTGCTAAGAAATATGAGTTAAGGTAAAATATTTAATTTATGATAACGTTTAGTATTATGATTAGTTTATTATGTTAAAAGATAATATTCTGGTACATGTAGGTCTCTGGTGAAAATAATGTTCCAGTTTCCAATTAACAAAATTGGTCTGGAAAGCACAAAATTGGAGCTTTGGGCTAGAATTTATACAGATTTACTACTGATACTAATGCTTTGTGGTTAGCAATGATAATGGCATTGAAGGGAATTCACTAGGAAGAAAAAAACTCTTGTAAAAAAAGATATTTACAAAATTTAATGTATTAGAATGGGACTGTTCAAAACAAAATAGTCTCAAATCATTTGTTAAATGTTTTAATGTCATGTTTCCTTCTTAACCCAAATAAAGCTGCACATTAACACAGATAGTGTATCTTACTGGGAAAAGGAAAGGAAACAAACAATATTAAAAGTGGCTCTTAGGTGAACATTTGAATTAAATTTTTATACTAAATATTTCCCAAGGAGCATATAACATTTGAATTTCAGAGAACAAACCTCTGTCAAAAGCTGCTATGCAGTTAGTTGCAAATATTTACTTTTGCTCAACATACCAAGTCATACAGCTTTGAAGGCTAGTTGGAGAAACAAAGTTACTAATGCTAAAGCAACAATAGATTGTTAGGAAGGATGCATAGATTGTTGGAAATGCCAGTGACTTGCAGAGCCAACTCCAAATGCTTTGCTGAGGACCAAAGTTCACCTTTCTAATGACAGTATCACAAAAATCTGAGACAGGCCTGCAACCAGCTGCTTTTTGATCTTCCCTTCATCAGCTTTCACAAGACGGATTTCTTCTCTGAAAATATTCCATTTGGGCCTGTAAATACTAAGCCAAATACATTTGACATGCCAGCATTCTCTTCCTTACAAATAAAATATGTTCATTTTGATCACCTGGGTTTCGAGTCCGCAGCATCCCTCTAGAAGTAGGTTCTCATCCTACAATCTTATCATCTGGGTATTCTAGGAATGTTAAGATTTCATGGGTTTGTGGATCACTTGAAATATATGATCAATCTCACAGAACTTTTTATTTTTGTTTTTTGTTGTTGAATCTGTAGGGATTGAACCCAGAGCCTACACAATGAACTACATCCTCAGCCCTTTTATTTAGAGAGACGATCTCACTAAATTGCTATGTCACCCAGGCTGGGTTCAAACTTGCGATCCTCCTGCCTCATCCTCCCAGAGTTCTGGGATTACAGATGTGTGTCACTACTAATTTTTTAAAAATTTATCAGGCAAACAACTCTAAGCACCTAAACAATATTTTCTGTAGTTATTTTACTCTATTCTTTTTATTAAACATAATGATTAATTTTTTTCCATTTTCTTTTCATCAATAAATTGGATAACTATTTCTTAAGAACTTCCTTGTTTTTTTGCACCTAGGATACAGTCATGGATAATCATCTACTCTTTTCATGGAACTTCATCTTTACATAAAATTTCATACATTGGACTGATAGAGAGGAGTTGAGGTAGAGATACTGGAATGCAGGACTCCTGAGAGAGATATAAAAGAATACAGAATTCTGTATCTCACCCATGTATGCTCCTGTCTGGGTTTCTGGTGTATACAACAGCAGAAAGCAGGATGAGCTGTGTGTCCTTCTGTCGTGTTTATTGCTAAAGCATTCAATAACCATGTTTCCTCCAACAACAATCATAACAGAAAGTGCAATTGCCAGTTCTGACCCATATTAAAAGGAAGGGTTTTATTTCACTGAACTGTCAGTTAAAACCTAGGATATTTTGCCAAAGAACTTGGCAATCAGTGATGAATACTTGTGTGTTTTTTCAGAAACCTCCCACGGGTATCTCAAGCCATCCCTGAGAGAAAGAAGCATATGTGTTTATTACATCAACTCCCTTGCCACTCCCTGATTCCTCTTTATGTATTTCCTACTTCTCCAGGTATCAGTGAACTTTTCAGTACTATCCCACCTGACTTCTCAGCAGCATCTGACCCTGTTGTCTTTCCTTGTCTTCCACGACACGGCACAACACTGATGTTCCTCTTTCCTCTTTGGCCTATGCCTCGGGCTTTTTTGTGGTCTCACTTATCTCTTCTCATCCTTTAAATGTCTGTGTTTCATTGGGACCCTGTTTTCATTTTACACACACTTCTGATTCAGTTTCATTTCAAATATATACCCAAATATATTCCAAGCCAAATATCCCTTAAGACACTGGCTTCAATATCCAACTTCCTGCTGACTTTAACCCAAAGGAGATCTCACTTCATTTCTCCATCACTTGAACTTGTCATCTCCTCCTGAACTGACTACTGTATCTCTTCCTTCAAACTTGCCTTTCCTCTAAGCTCCTTCTGTTCAGAAATAATACCATCACCCACCTGTCACCCAAGCTAGATATTTAGTCAACACTTTTTCTCCTGTGTATGTTGCCACTCACATCAAATCAGTCACCAAATCCTATTCTGTAAATACATCTTGATATGTGTGCCAGTGTCTCATCAAGCTATTATCTGTCCCCAATTCTAGGCAACATCATCTCTCAGTGAATCCTTACTAGGTCTCCTGCCTCTGTGCTTGAATCCTTCTAGTCTGTTTTATATATCACAACCAAAAAAAAAGAAATAGCAAAAATGTAATTTTTATTTTGTCATCCTCCACTGCGAACACTTCAGTAGTACTCTATGTTAAGACACAGGTGAAATTCCTTAATGTGGTTTCAGAAGTTGGTCTCTGTGGCTTTGCTTGCCCTCAAACTCCTCTTGAACTCTCTGCTCCAGACTTTCTATTTATTTTGTTTCCTTGAATAAATAGTGCTTTTTGTTCAACAAGTTCTTTGTGCCCTTTACCTAAACACTTTTTAGAGAATTCTTCACATGTTATCTGATAATTTGTATTATCTAGTGATTGTATATGTAATGCTTCTCCAGTGGAATGTATCTAAATAGGCCTTAGGATCCTGTTTTGATTTCTTAATACGTGTATCCAAATTATGCACAACTTGATATTATACCTATTCAGGAGAAAAAAGGAATAGAAATCATAAATACAAAGTTAGGTATCAGAAAGAATATTTATTTAGAAGAAGAAAAAAATCACAACAAATGCATTGCCTTGGAGATTCAGGCCCAGTTCTTCTACCACGTTGTTTTTTTGTTTTGTTTTGTTTTGTTTTTCTACCACGTTGTTAAGAAATTTCTCAAATATGCTTACTAAGGGATGCTTTCTCATTGCAATTCCTCTTCCCCTACCCACTCAAGATACTACTACTTCCATTAGTAATCAAACAGTGCGGTATTTGTGAGTAGCTCCACTTCATGAGAAATTTGTCTCCTCTCTTAATTTTTATATTTTTAATAGTTTTAAGTGTTCCAGCTAACACAAATGTTGACTGGCTTCCTTAGTGGTAGTTGCAACTAATACTGAGAAAATAGGTTAAATGAGCCCATAATGAGGTATTTCTCAATATGCTTTCCTGGACTGCTGCAACTGGGTAGTCATTTACTCTGTATCACATCACAGCTCTCTCCTCATTGTCAGAGGTCATTTAAGTTGGTTCCCAAGTTTGGCTTCATATCAGAATCATCTGCAGAGTTCTTCATAAATATGAATTCTTGGTCCTAATTCCCAACCTATGTTAATAACTTCCAAAGTAGGGACTGTAAAACTATATTTTATCCAGATCTGCTGGTGACTCTTATGTGTCAGTTTAACACCAAGCTGAGGTTGGTAATTGGAAATAAATTGCTTAAAAATTTGACCATTTTAAGCCTGGATATTTGAAGAATAAATATGGGTTTTAACAACTCATAGTTTCAGTGTGCTTAATCTTTTCAAACACTTTTATAACATGCAAATCTTTGTTTTTGGAATTTAGATACCTGATTTTAGAGTTCAACTCCCTCATTATGACAGTTAACTTACAGTGAAACCCTGGTAACTTCTGATAGGGAAGAGAAAGCTACCATGGACTAGTTAAAAAAATTTTTTTAAAAAGCCCAGACTTAGGAACATCACTAGTTTTCATTCCATGAAATTATAATATCCATTTTTGCATATGGTTGTCCTGTCTGCTAGGAAAATAACTAATGTGAATTGAAACAAAAGTCACAGGAATTTTTAATGTGCTTATTTTAGTAATTCCATCAATTAAAAATAAAACACTAAGCCCTGTGTCATGGCACATGTCCATAATTCCAGCAGGAGGCAGGAGGATTATTGCAAGTTTGAGGCCAGCATGTGCTACAAAGTAAGCTCAAGGCCAGCCTGAACTGTATAGCAAGACTTGTATCAAAAGGACAAAAACAAGCAAATAAATAAAACACAAGCAGGCACGTCACAAAGAAATATGTAGACTTTACTTTTCTGTCAAGGACTTTTATTTATTTCTAATGTTGTTATAAGTCTAAGTTGTTATAAGCTATTCTCTCCCAAAAGTAAGAAGAATTCAGTAGTTTCCTTTTCTCCGTAAAATTTCCTTCAACTGTTTTAGTTACTTGCAGTCAACCATCATCTTAAAGAATTAAATGGAAAATTCAAGAAAAATGCATAAATATTAAATTATGTGCCACTTTTAGTCATGATAAAATCTTGTGAAGTCCCTTCCTCTACCCTCAGGACATAAATCATCTCTCTCTTCAGCATATTCATGCTCACTTGCCACTTAGCAGCTCATTCAGTTACTAGATGTATTGCCATAGCATCACGGTACTTGTGTTCAAATAGCCTGTATTAATAATGGACCAAAGCACAATAATAATGATGCTGACAATTTGGATATGCCAAAGAGAAGCCATAAAATATTACCTTTAAGACAATAGAAAAAAAGTGCTCAACTTAATAAAGAAAGAAAGAATCACATAGGGAGGTTGCTAAAATTTATAGTAAAAACAAATTTTCTATCCATGAAATTGTGAAGAAAAAAGACATTCATACTAATTTTACTTTGACACCTAAGCTGCAAATGCTACAGTTATAGTGAATAGTAAGTGTTCAGTTATGATGGGTATACTGTAGATTTGTGTATGTGCATATAGGGATAAAACACAGTATATGTTTAAGGTTCAGTACTGTTTATGGGTTTAGGCATGCAATGGGTCTTGAAATATATCCACTGCAGATAAAGGGAACTACTGTATTTCATTATGCTACCTTCACTTTCACAGGATTAATTTCCTCCGAAGGTAAGTGGATATTTTCTGAAGAGTCTGAGTGAGGCGATGTTTTATGTATAACCCCATCATTAGCATTCTCTTTTGAAATCCAATAATGGCAACATGATTGTTAATTTTTTCTAAAGAATCTTTATCATAAAAGATTTAATAAGAACATCTATAACTTTCTGAGTAAAATGAAAAGATTTTGGAACCATTGTCTTTTAAATTAGTTTTAGAAAACAATTTTCTACACATCATGTTCTATTGCTATGTAAGCAGTGGGAGGAAAGAAAATTGAAGAATGAGGAGAAGGCAGCAGGCTTTTCATATGCTTTGAATTTAAGACCTGAACTTTTACTTTGAACTTTTACTTTGCATTTTCTTCAAAAGCAAAATGAGTTACATTCAGTTTTGTCTTAAAACAATCACCTTATTGTTTTTATAAAAATAGTATATCCACATCACTTTTAAAATTAAAGCAATGCAAAGAGGTATTAAGAGATAGGTAACTAAACTAAAATCATAACCAGAAGAAACATAGGTCCTTCTGTACATATAGAAACAATGATGAACGAATAGATAGATAATTATTTTGTGCCTCTGGTCCCTAATATGGTGGTTGGCTCACTTTAGGTAATTAATTAAAAATATATTGAGTGAATAAATCAAAACTACTGTTTTCTAGAGCCATTTGTCCTTTAGAATCCAAGTTTTACCACTTACTGTCTGACTTTGTAGAAGTATCTCAATGTCCTCATCTGTAAAGTGGGAAAAATAATATTCCATATTATCAAAGACATTCTTAAGTATAATTCTTGGTTTAGTTTTTACTCTTCAAGAGTAGTGACAAAACATAGAATGATTCCTAGTAGACTTTCGTGTCAGTGTGTTGATTTATGCTGAAGTGCTAGCAGTTTTACTAACTATTGCTTTTGCACCATCCAAAAAAAAAAAAAATCAACAGTGAAACAGCAAAGAAAGCCCTAGTAGTATTATAAAAATAGTTTTGACAATACAGATCCCTGGACTGTTTGTAAACTGGGGTCTACAGACCTCATTTTGAGAAGTAAATGCTACAACTCATCTCTTGCCAAAATGGAGATTGTAACCAGGGTTCTCAGGATTTTTGGTCATCTTCTTCCTGCACACTTACCTATAGATATGGATGAATCTTCTGGTTTTTTCTGTGATCACTGCTTTTACAGGCTTATGCATGAGACTAAACTGTTGCTTTATTTGTTTGTGCTAATGAATCTATGACTTTTCTTTCTTTCTTTCTTTCTTTCTTTCTTTCTTTCTTTCTTTCTTTCATGTTACTACTTACAATTGCTTGCATTGGTGGTTCAGTGGTAGAATTCTCACCTGCCATGTTACTACATACAGATTCTATGACTAGACTATGTTTCACTACATTTCTCCATTATTATAGCTTGATTTATAAATTAATTAAAAATCATCACTTTTTACTATTATATTTTAGTGTTCTTTCTTTTCAAATAAGACTTTTTGTCAGGCAGAGTCTTGTGGAAGGAAAAGCACTACAAGAAATGTAGAATAAGAGATTTAGTTTAGAATTTTGAGGAAAACTGGGGAAGTTAAAAGTTTAAAGAGAAATTGGAGGTTCAGAGATGCAGGTCCAGTACTTGTTTTGGTTTGTGTCTAGGTGTCCCCCAGGCCTCATGCAGTCATGGAGGAAGCTGAATCTAGTGTTTGTGATTGGTTTATTGTCTAGTGCTGGGATGTGGTGGTATGAGTGCTGCACCCACCCAGGGGTGGAGCCAGTGTACAATATCATAGAGGGAAGAAAGAGTGTTTCTTCCTGTTTTTCCCTTTTTTGCTCATGCTGTGTGCGGCCAGCATTAACAGTTGCCCCTCAGCCAAGCCACCTTGCCTTGAAGCCAGCTGAATATGGACTGAAACCTCAAAAAAGAAACCCTGAAAGCTAAATAAACCTTCCCTTCCTTAATTTTGGGCATCAAGTATTTTGTCTCAACTAGAAGAAAAAGTAACCAAGACAGTTGTTCAATTTTGGAAGTCAAGTATGTCTAGCCACTAAAACAGTACTATGAAGAATGAATTTATGGCAGTATCTATGAAAAGCTGTTGTCTTTCAATAACTACAACCTCTGTGTGCCCATAGCCAAGCTTCTGGGTAGATCTGAGGCCACTTTTGTTCAGCAATGCCAGTAGTCAAGAGAAAAACTGTGCATGGAGCAGAGGAGTGATGAGAAGCTGACATCTCCCAGATCTCTTTTCCTGTTTCTGACTGTCTGTGAAAACATGTTTACATGGTATGACTGCTACCTTGTTTTCACTTTCCAAACACCACTTAAGTTCTTCTCTTGACCAGCTCTAATAATGTGGAAGCATTCGATGAAGAGAATTGCGGAAAGGTTTTTTCTAGTTTAGCTACACAAAGTACAAACGACAGAATAAAATACCAAGTGGTGTCCCTTTGGTAGAATATATATTAGACTTATCAAATGGTTTTCTAATAATTATTAAAGAATTTTTTAGAGATTTTCCCCCTTATTTTTTCAAAAACACTGCAGAAATGAGAAAAAATATAACTTATTTAGGTAATTCATGGGGTTCATAGACTTTATAGAGATGAATCTTCTTTTCACAAGATTTAAAATGTTTAATATTAGTCAGATGGAAGTTATTTGCTAAAAACTAAAGAATGCTTATTGCATTCTTAAGATACTATTTTTATCATCAGGAAAGTTTAGCTCTAAATGACTTATCTACGCAAATACACACAAATATATAGCACATACACATACATACCTACATATACTGATTCCACATATCTAGTGCTCTATACATTTTTTCAACAAATGGAGTGTTTAAATTAGACATACATGAATATCATTAAAGCTTTCTTACAGAATTCTGCCTAAATTCACCAAGTCTGTGAAACATATAAATATTGATGTATAATCCTGTTTACTTTCTTTCTTATGCTGTCTTATCACAGATATTTTCACTGTAGTGTGCATAGTGGCTTAAATTTCGTATTTTTGAAAGCATAAAACATTCTATCTGCCTTATTGGTAAATAGAAAGTCACTGAACGGTTTTGGATTCATAGTATCTTATGGTAAGTTTTTAAAATACATTTTTGTAATTTATTTTCTTTTGCAGGAGCATTTTTACTTAGATCGTTATCAAGGGGTAAAAGTATTTTTGTAAGGCAAATTTGGCTAAAGTAGACAAATGATACTTCTGGATTCAACTAGTCTAACTGCTTCTTCATAGATAATGAGACAAAGATCTATAGTGAGTATATTAGTGAGTAGAGCTATAGTGAGTAGTATTATGGGATTTTATTTTTCTTTTTGCTACCAGAAATCAAACCAGGCAGGCACTGTACCACTAAGCTATACACCTGGCTCAGTGGGTAGTACTATAAAGGAATTTGTTGAGACATTTGTGGTGATACTTGTCCAGGATCTTATAATTATTTAGAAACAGAATAAGTACCATTTATCAGGGTCTCCTGAAGGTCAGTAAAATGATCTTGTTAAAGAAAACTTCAGCAAAGAATACCTTACATAACATTAATTTACCTATCCCCAACATACATTTCAATGATTTCTGATAAATTTATCAGCCATCACAATGAATTATTATAGAACATTTTTATCATACCATAATTTCTACTCTGCCTATTTATTTATTTATTTATTTATTTATTATTGGTATCAGGTATCGAACTCATGACCTAGCGCTTGCCAGGCAGGCATTTATGCCACTGAGCTAAATCCCCAGCTCTCTGCCCATTTATTTTTAATCCCTGTTGCCATCTCCATCCCAGAAAATTCCTTCTGTATTGTCTCTGTAGATTTCTGTTTTAGTTTAATGCTTTTTTTGGTTTATATCTAGATGTACCCCAAAACCTCACATGCTTAGAGGTGGGGTACAGACTGGATCTTGGAGGCATGATACTCATAAGATTGATCCAGTAATGAGCTTATAATAGCAAATGTGATGCTGGGAAGTGAAGTCTGGTTGGAAGGGGTGGATTGCTGAGCACAGGGTCCGGAAGTGTAAGCCTCTGTCTCTGCCCTATCTCTCACTCTGTTTCTTGCATGCCATTCCATGGACTGATTTTCCTCCACTTTGCTCCTCTGCCATGCTGCTCTCCTTTGAAGCCATTTGACCATGGACTGAAACCTCTACAAACTGTGAGGGAAACTAAAAATCATTTCTTTGTACATTATGGTGTTGTGTCTATGTGACAAGAAAGTAATTAAGATTTACCTGACAATGTGATTCACAAGCCTTTGGAATTGGCTTGTGGGAAGAGTTTGAAAAGGTTTGGAGGTACAGTGGTACCTTGGTTCACAAATTTAACCTGCTATGCAATTTTGAGGAAGATGACCACATTTGTGTACATATGGGAAAGATAGCTGAAGTTATGTTTGTCACCTAATGTGGATTTTGTGGACACCAAAATTTTGTTAAACTCTTTTGTTTGAAATTCAAACTGTTTTCAAAAAGAAACATTCATAAATGAGGTACCAGCTGGAGAAGTAGCCTTACAGTGCTGTGAGCTGAGCTTGGTTGAACATTTTGGTCAGAGCTCAGACCAGAATGTTGACAGTAATGCAGCAAACAAAGACCAGAGTCAAGAAGTTTCAGTGGGAAGAAGGATTTCATTGGCAGATTCCAGGCCATGTGTGTTATGCTCTGGCATAAAAACCTGTGTCTGAATTTGGGCATATCTAGATACTTTACAGGAGATGCACTGAAGGAGATGTTAGGAGCATCAAATTGATTAATCTGGCAGAGGAAATTGCAAGGCAGGCAGCTATTTAGGCTGTGGCATGGTAGGGCTGGGGGCTTTTAGCCAGCTCTATATTGTGAATCAAGAGCAAACCACTCAATAGAATGATTTTTAAAACTTTTGAATTTGGAGCAGAAAGAAAACTCCAGTAAAATTGAGGCTTGCAAAGATGGAACAGAGAATTTGGTTGCTGAAAATATTAGTATTAAAATGAAGCCAAATACTTTGGATCTGGACAGTGCAAAGGATGCCTTGAGGGAATGGGAAGAATCCAAACATCCCTATCCTCCCCAGACTCAAGGATGGAAAAGTGAAAGACTGTTTTGAGAAGAGTGCCTCAGGGTACCATGCTCCAGAATAGTGGTGTCTAGGGGAGGTGAATTGATTCCCACGATTCAGTTCACTATGCTCAGCTATTCAGGCACTCAAAGGCCTCTACAACCACCAGGAGAGACAAAAGGGCTCATCTACTGCTCCCTCTGGTCCCAAATTTTGCCATCATCCACATGTGTAGTTTTAGATGCAAGCAGAATGCAAGAGCTGTGAGGTTGGTTAGGCTTCCACCCAGATTTCAGACGAAGGCCCAGAGGGTCCCATAGTTTGCCCCTGAGAGGGCACTGAGTAAAGCTGTGAGGGAGTATGAAATTAAAAATGCAGTGGAGAGTCCAAGATTTTGGAAAAGCCAGGAATGTGAAACATCTGAAGAAAGTCTTAAGGAATGAGAAAAACCAGGCAAAGGGGAAGGCTATGATGGCTGCAATTACAAGCAATGCCATATGAGCAAAGCCACCCAAGCCCTTTGGAGTTCGTATCTTGCCTCAAATTGCCCCTGGTGCTGAACATGGAAGCATGGGATTTAATGTTTGTCCTATTGGATTCTGGAGTTGCTTTGTTCCATTCCTTTCTATCTCCTTAGTTTTCCATTTTAGAATGGGGATGTTTACCCTGTTCCTTTTCATTTTGGCAGTTTAATTTCCTTTTAAGTTTTGTAAGGATTCACAGCTAGAAATTTGCCTTAAGTCTCAGAGACAATTGACTTGGACTTTGCAGTAATACTAAAACTGTTAAGACTTTGGCAATTCTAACTTTGGCAACTTTAGTGCTAAAAGCATTTTGTGTAAAGGGATGAGTCTTTGGGAGCCTGGAGCAGAATATTATCTTTTATATCTAAATTCCCTCCCAAATCCTCATAGACTCATAGGTGGGAATTTTGGGAGATGACTGTTCATAGGTCTGTGTGTGTGCGGATGTAATAGTTTATAAATAGATGTGATGTTGGGAGATGAAGCTTGGTCAAAGGAGGTGAGTCACTGCTTGCACAGCCTAAAAGAGTATATCTGCCTCCCTCCCCGCTTGATCTCTCGCTCTACTTCCTGTCTGCCATGCTGTTAGCTGTTTTGATTCTTCTAGGCTGCCCTGCATTGTAACCAGCCAACTGTACAGTTTGAAACCTCTATAAACTGGGAGCCATGATAAACCTTTTCTCTTTACGTTGTGTCAGCTATTGTGCCTTGGCAACTAGAAATTAACTAACATATTCTTTTTGCTACAGTATGGTATCTGATCACTATATTCCTCTGTACTTTCACAAATAACAACAACATGAACCTTAATACCTTTTCTGAAGCATACCAATCTTATAAAAATCATTGTATCTATCCTTTAGAAATGTCTTACCTGTGAAAATACATTGTCATTATTTACCTTATTCTGGTCGATGACATAAGACAAAATATTTTCTTACAACCATTCTAAAAGGATATTCCTAGCTGATACAACACACTGCTATGCATTAATTTATGAAAGAAACGTTTCATTTCTTAGGATTCATTTATTTCTGATAAAATCTTTCCTCTAAATATAATCATATGTTTCCTTTCAAGTTAGTTTATTTGCTTTTGGCAAGAAAGAAAAAAAATTAGCAGTGCATGGAAGCTTGGATACATAGCCCATCTGATTTGAAGTGTCAGGATTTTGTTGTTATTAAATCATAAAATAAAAACAGCTGCCTAATAATCAAAAGAGCAGCAAAATATTTAAATTAAAAATCCCTATTGAATTTCTTAAAGTTTGTGATGGTTGTGCTTATGATCTAAAGGTAAAGATTTTGAAGATGAGAATACTAATTTCCATAAAAAACAAACTGAGATGACATTACAAGAGCTTATATTTTAGCAGTAAAAGTAGAGTAACATGAGGTTTCACATTTAAATTTGATAATTTTTATCAGAATTGTTTATCCTTTGCAATATGTGACATTTGAATTATACTTTAGAATATATTGATATCCTAAAGGATAAGATTTTGTTTTCTCTTCAGCAGTAAAGTTGACTTTTGGAGAGGTTCTAAGGCTCCTTCAATTAAATATATTTTGATAAATTTACTTCTCTAAATTGTTGATACTATAAAATAACAAAATTTATTTACCCATGAAATTGTATTATTTTATAACTATAGGGAACCAAATAGATTTTCTGCTTCTTGCTTCTCAGAGTATGGTTCCATGATCTAGCAACCCTGACATCTAAGTGCAGAATCTCATGTCCCACTTTAGGATTTTTGAATCACATTAAGCATTTGTGTAGAGCAAAAGTTTTTAATTTTGATGAGATACAATTTAAAAATTTTCTTTTTATGAGACATGCTTTTGATGTCAAGTCTAATAATGCTACACTCAGTCTTAAACTTCAAAGATTTCCTCCAACATTTTACAAAGCATTCATAGTTTTATAATTTATTTAAGTCTGTAATCAACTTCAAGGTCATTTTAAAATAAAATATGAGGCATTTATAGGTTGATTTGTTTGCCTACAGATATCAACTTGATCCAGTACCGTTGGTTGAAAAGGCTATCTTTTTTCCATTGAAGAGTTTTTGCATCTACATAAAGGAAAATTCAATTGGGCATGTTCATGTGAATCTATATTTAGGTTCTTTATTCTGTTCTATTGATCTATGTGGCTAACTATCAACAACACAGTCTTGATACTGTAGCTATGCTGAAATTAGGTAGGCCAATTCCTCCCACCATATTGACTTGTTCAAAATCACTAACTATTCTTGTTAATTTTCCTTTCTATATAAATTTTAAAGCAATATTGTCTGCATGTGCAAAATATAGTGTTTTAAGGGGAATTAATGGCAATTAATGGCAATGCTTTCACTGTGATTATTCTTAAAAATTTAAAAATTTATCATGCATTTCATCCTCTCCTCTTAGAAGCAAGGAAGCAAAAATTAACAGTCGTTGTCTAAGAGCCAAACCGGAATCCTGTGAGATCTGGTGGATGAGGACACATCGTAATGTTATTTGACAGGACTTGCCATAGCCGAAGAGATGTGCAGCATGAGCATTAGCGTGATAGAAGATGAAACCATTTGACCATTTCTTGGGCTGTTTTCTATGCACAACATTTCTTAAAGGCATTAATAAGATCTTATAATATGAAGAGTTCACCATAGTATCCTGGGTACAAACTCAGTTCCTAAAATTCCATCAAATTAATACACACACACACACACACATACACACAGAGTTAACATCACACCCCCCCCCATGTTAGATCTTGATTGACATTTTTTTTTTGCAAGAGGAGAACTGGGTGATTTCCGTTGAGAACTCAGGGAAGGATCTCAGAATCATAAACATAGACCCAATTTTCATTTCCTGTGATGAAATCTTTTAAAAAGATAGAAATTGAAGCAGCAGGATTATGTCCCTCCAATAAATGCATTGTTCATGATCCATGATTTATGGCACATCTTTCAAACCATAGCTCACAAATGACTAATCAGTGGTTTGAAACAGAACAAGAACAGAATAAATTGCACTTTGTCTCATACTGTTTCCAAGGTCCCACGTACTGCTTCTGGTATTTAAGATTGTTATGTTTTCATTATACGGCACACAGTAGGAACATTCATTGTATTTTGTTGACATGCCTTGTATGTTTTAAAAGATCTATATGAAATCACTCAATTTTTTATAGGACTGTACTTTCAGTTTTTATGCATATGTTTTCACTGCTGATTTATAAGACAGCAGCATTCTGTGCATTATTCTTTTATCCTATATTTTTTTTTGAATCAATCATTAGTTCTACAAGTTTTCTGTAGATGCCTTTGGATTTTCTACACAAAATAATCAAACTTCCAGTTATCTGGAAGTAGCTGCAGTTTTCGCTCTTCCTCTCTGATCTGTTTATTTGCGCTTCCTTTTGCTGACGTTTTGTCTGGTTGGAACTTCCAGAACTGTGCTGAATGAACATGATGAGCACTGACATCCTTCACTTGCTCAAGACTGCAAGAGAAATGTAACTTAACCATTAAATGCAATGTCAGCTGTAGAATTTGTATAGACACATTTCATCAAAATTAAGAAATATTCTGTTATTCTTACACTCCTGAGTTTACTTTTTACCATAAATGGATATTAGACTTTGTTAAGTATTTTCTTCATCAATTGATCATATAAATTTTTCCTATTTCACCTATTAATATGGCAGATTACAATAATCAGACTTTGAATATTGAACCAGCATTTATGGAGTAAACCTTACACTTTAATGATATATTATCTTTACAGGTTGTTGCATTTCTCTTAATAGAATTTAGCAAAGATGTCTGCAATTATATTTACTATTGTAAGTTATCACAATAGTGATTTTTATGTGCTATTTCTTTTTGAAATTTGAAAATTATGATTTCAAATTGCCATAATAGTTATTGTCATGGTGGATGTATTGTAGCAGCTTTTGTGTTTTTCTGGGAATTGGTCTACTTAACCTAAGCTTTCACATACAAATGTTTAATGTTGATTGTAGTAGTTCCATATTGTCTTTTCAATGTCTGCAGAGTCTACAGTGATATTATCTGCTTTACTCCTAATATTGTTAAACTGACTTTTCTTTTTTAACTTGTCAATAGTCGTAGAGGCTTATCAATTTTATTGATGTTAAAATCCAATTCTTTTTTCATTGCTTTTCTTTTGTTTTCTTTTTTCTGCTTTCAATTGATTTCTGCTCTGAGCTTTTTATTTCCTCTTTTATATTAGCTTTGGTTAATTTTTGTTTTTCTTCATCTAAAATATATATAAGGAGATAAGACTTTACATTATTGTTTTGAGACTATTTCTATTTTCTAATACATAAGTATACTGCTTTAAGTTTCCATATGAACTGCTTTAAAACAAATGTGTATATATTATATTTATACAATATACAATATGTACAATTTATACAATATATAGAATTTTATATTTTATTGATTTAAAACTTCATGTTTGGGGCCGGGGGTTTAGCTCAGCAGTGTAAGTGCCTGCTTGGCAAATGGGAGGTCATAAGTTCGATCCCTGGCACCATAAAAAAAAAAAAAAGAAAGTTTTAGGGACTGGGGATTTAGCTTAGCAATATAAGCACCTGCCTTGCAAGCCCATGGTCCTGAAGTCAATCCCTGGTACCAATAAAAAAAATAAAAAATAAAAAAAACCTTCATGTTTGACTCATGGATTATTCAGAAATTTTTTTTTAGTTTTTGTTTTGTTTCATTTTGTTTTGTTTTTGAGACAGAATATCACTATGCAGTTCAGGCTAGCCTTGAACTCACTTTATATCCCACGCTGGCCTCAAACTCGCAGCAATCCTCTTGCACTAGCCTCCCAAGTGCCAGGATTACAGACGTGTGTCACCATGCCCAGCACTGTTTAAAAGTTTGGAGATTTTCCTTTTATCTTCTGTTATACATTACTATCCTGATTCCATCATGTAGAGAAAAAATAATCTATATATTTTTATTTCTCCTAAATTTATTTGAGTTTGTTCTCTGGCTCTATTGTTATATATTGGTATATGTTTCATAACTACTTGAAATAATATGCATTCTGTGATTGAATGGAATTTTCTATATAGTTTTTTCACTATATAATTTTATGTAACTGTTAATTATGCCATTCTGACTGATGATGTTACCTTATACCTTACCTTTTGTCTAGTTGTTCTATTAAATATTTTTGTTAAGTCACTTAGTTGCCCAGGCCAGGTTTGAACTTTGGATTCACCTGTTTCAGCCTCCCAGGGCTAGGATTACAGGCATGTGTAACAACATCTATTAATTGTTGATAGGGAATGTTGAAGTCACCAACTGTAATTGTAAATTTCACTAAATCTCTTTTCTGTTCTATCAGGTTGGTTTTATGTATGTCACAGCTATGTCACTCATATATACACTGAAGATTGCTATGTCTTCTTGGTAGACTGATACTTTTACTTTTATGTAATATGTCTTTTACTTTTATGTAATAGTCTTCCCTATCAGTAATTTTCTTTTCTCTGGACTATTTTTTATATTAAATTTTTTAATTTTATGCATCAATATTTTCATAATATTGTTACATAATGTATCCTTTTTCCTACCCTTTTAAATTCAACTTATTCATATAATTACATTTGAACTTAACTTTTGCAGATAATGCAGCCACATTTTTAATCAACTCTGCCAGTCTCTGGATTTTAATTTATTTATTTAAACTATAAGAATAGAATACTATGGAAGAATATGCTGATTAGGAAATAATGATTATGCAAATAGCATTAAATTATCTACTTCTTCCTAAGTTTCTTACCTCAATTCCTGGTACCAGAGTGGGAATATAAACCTCAAAAATATGTTGTATTCTTACCTTACTCACACTTAAATGTTAACATTTAAGTTAACATTTAAGGGGCACTCACTATGTTTGAATAATATGTAACATTTACACAACACTTACAATATGTGAGGCATTCCACTAATAATTTTACATTCATTAATACTTTAATAGTCATATCTTGCAAATGAGCCAACTGAAGTTTAGAGGTAAAAATCATGGAGTAGTTACTCAAGTGAGTCAAAGCTAGGTGTATGTAATTCTACATTGCTACTCTCCATAGCACCAACAGTTTTACCTCTACAATACCTCTACAGTATGTTTCACATTTGCCATTTCTATAAACACTATTGAAGTTCAGATTTAATTTTTTTGTGTACATACAAGTTTAAAGAGTCCCCAGGACAATGGTGCCACTGAGAAATATAAGTTTGTGTTCCTCCTTCCTCCATTGCCCTGAGACAGTGGTGCTGGTGAGAGGAGTATGAGTGAACTCACACTCCTCCTCCTTCTTCCATTATTCATGGATGGTGCAGCTGGTGAGAGTTGTCTGAATTCAGCTCTCCCCTCCCCCCATTAAACCAGAATGTTGCAACTGGTGAGACTAGTGAGAGTTTGCGGCCTTGCTTCCTCCATCAATGTAGGACAATGCTGCTGGAGAGAGGTGTGACAACCCTGAGATTGTAAAGGGTCATAATCACCACCATAGTCCAGTACCAAAGGAATGGACCCTACGTCAAGTAGTCAAAAACTTATGAGTCTTAATATATTAAGAAGTAGGTTCTAAGGATAGATATAAACACCAAGAACCACCTATATCTAGAAGACATATGGAGAATAGACACTGCTAGGAAAGTCTCAACACCAGTGATAAAGCTATATAACATAATAAATCTATACACATCAACACAGAAAACAAGATGAAGAAAAAAAAAATGCAATCCCAAGCACCCAGGCCACCCAGAACAAGTCTGGAACAAAAAGAGTTAGAGGAAATCAAATACTAACACATGGAATTCACTGAAATGATAGCCACAGAAGTGAAAAAACAAATGAAGAGAGGAGCTGAGCTGTGTGCCTAAGGAAGAGGCACTAGGGAGGGGAAAGGAAGGGAAGTGTGGCAGAAGTGAGAGTGCCAGGTGTGCAGAGGAGACAGCAGGGAGCAGTGCAGGTCCAGAGCACCCGCGAGTCCCAGGAGGTTTTGGGGTGCCCTGCGGATAGCTTGATGCATCCGCGGGCCCAGCAGGGCTGTGTGCACCCCGCGCTGCTGGTGCCTCCCGGGCCTCTACCCGCACCCCACACCCTGCACCTGATGGCCAACGCCCTCCCATGTCAGGCCAGACTGTAGGTTGCAATGACCCCTTTCCTGGGGCTGCAGCCCTTTGGAGTTCAACGACACTGCCTGGACCACCCTCCGCTTCTGGAGCAGACCTGTGCCCACTATGCGGAGCTTGAGAGGACCAGCAGTTCATCAGAGCCCATCAAGTATGGGAGGATCCCATCGCTGCTACCCAAAGTTTTTCTTTGTTCAACCCAGCCAGTGAGGCATAGCAATGCAAAGTAGTTAGAGAGAACATCATTCCTGGGTTAAAACTCTCAAGGAGGACATCGCAGGCCCGGCAGCTGAGAGCTGGGGCTGCTCAGGAGAGCTAGGCCCACCCTTTCCCTGCTTCCCCACAAGGAACATTGTGGGGAACCAGTGCCAGAGGCCCTGAGGTGCCTGGGTCTGCTGCTGCTGGGCCCGCCCCTCCTCTAAGAACATCTAGGAAGTCTGCCACAGGCCTGAACTGCCTGGGACAACATCTGCTGGACCCGCCCTTCCACCTGGAACATTGGACTGCAGTGGACTACCATGCTGGCTCGATGAGAGGCTCAGGAACCCCTCACCCAAACAGAAGACTTCATCAGGCTTCAGTCAGTGTGCTAAGTTTGCCCCCCAAAATAGAGGTCTGCAGTGGGAAATAGGGGCAGAAGTGAAACTCCCTCCAAGTGTAAGACCTTGGCTAACCTGGCAAGAGAGTAGGTAACCCCCTCCCTCCACACAGAGAACATCAGACAGGAGGAGGAGTGTGCCAATATTGCCCTGCCCAAATTTAGAGGAAATTAAAAGAATTTATGAGACTCCCAGTGACACAGAAGGGCCTCAGTTGACAAAAACACTATAGCCAGTGAGACCTGGTGACCTGCCACAACCTGAAGATATAACAACAGCAGGGACTAATAGCTGCACTACATCAATACTTCTGGGCTAGTTAGCCCAGAAAGAATATAGGACTCACCCAACAGGCACAGTAGGAGGAATTCAGAAGACCAGCTGTCCTCTTCATGGTGGTACCCAGCAATTTGACAAACATCAACCACACAGTAGAACCCTGAAACACACACTACAGAAACTTGTGACTGTTGGAATAGAAAGACCAGAAATTTACCCAACAGGTGAAATGCCTAAACAAAAAGGCAAAATGCAATCCCAAACATCTAGTCCATCAGGGGCAAGTGCAGGTGGTAATGAAATAGAGGACCGAAAAATTCATACACCAGAAATCTCTGAAAAGATAGCAAATGAAGTAAAAAAAACAAATCCATGAAGCTATGGAGGAACTCAAATTAGAAATAATGTCTTATGTAAAGACAAAAGTAACAACCTTAGTAAATGAGCTGCTCAACAGAGCTAGAGAAGAAATAGATAAGAAACTACAGGAGCATGGGAAATTGATTGAGACTTTGAATGAACAATGCAAAAAACAAGCAGAATTGACAAAACAAATTGAAAGAGATATGCAAGAAGCAAAAAAATGTATTGAAAGCCTGCAAAGCCATTTAAATGATGCTGAGGATGCAATCTCAGACCTTGAGGACAGGATTGCAGATAGTGATCTTGACAGGGTAGAACTTACAAAAACAAGAAAGCAGCATAAAATGACAATCCAACAGCTACAAGAGGAAGCCAGGAGAAACAATATTAGAGTAATAGACATTAATGAGGAGGCAGGAGACAATGCAAAGGATATAGCTAAGCTGTTCACAGATATAATGACAGAAAATTTCCCAAATATGGGGGGAAAATTGGATATACAAATAGGTGAGGCATATAGAATGCCACATAGTCATAACCAACATAAACCTACACCCAGACATATAATAATTAAGATCACAGAAATACAGCATAAAAACAGAATACTAAAAGCCATTAGAGAAAAGGCACAACTTACCTACCAAGGAAAGCCTATTATAATCACAGCAGATTCACAGCACAAACCTTCAGGTTAAGTCAAGCTTGGAGTGAAGTATTTCAAGCCTTAAAAGAAAACAACTTTCAACCCAAACTGATGTACCCAGTAAAACAGTCTTTCAAATTTAATGGAGAAACAAGATACTTCCATGACAAAGAACAGCTAAACAAATTCATATCCACCAAATGAACCTTAGAAGAAGTGCTGAAGGACATCCTAGGTAGAGATAAAAATGACCACAATCTCCAGAACAACAACAGAAAGAAATCACCAGGCTGGACAAGAAAGTAAAGAAAAGAGAAAAGCAGGAAACTAACAACAATAACACAACATGGCAAAGTCAAGCCAGTACATATAAGTGATATCCATATATGTAAATGGGCTCAACCCACATATCAAAAGGAACAGGTTGACAGAATGGATCAAGAAAAAGGATCCCACAATATTCTGTATACAAGAAACACATCTGACTCAAAAAGAAACTTATAGATTAAAAGTCAAAGGATGGAAAACAGTATTCCATGCAACAGGAACCCATAAAAAAGCAGGGGTAGCTATTCTATTTGCAGACAATGTGAAGTCAAACCTAAAATGATTAAAAGAGTCCAAGAAGATCACTACATACTCATAAGTGGAAAAATTCAAGACAAAGAACTAAAAATTATAAATATATATGCACCAAACACAGGAGCACCCAACTATATAAGACAGATACCAAAGGACATGAAAAACCAAATACACAAGAACACAATTATTACAGGGGACCTTAACAGCCCACTGTCACAAAGAGATAGATCAACTAGACAAAAAGTCAGCAAAGAAATAGTAGAACTGAATCATACCTGCGAGCAATTGGACTTAGTAGATGTTTACGGAGTATTCCACCCAACCACATCAGAATACACGTTCTTCTCAGCTGCACATGGGATATTCTCCAAAATAGACCATATATTATCCCATAACACATTCTTAAGTAAATGCAAAGGTATTCAAATTATCCCATGCATATTATGTGACCATAGCACACTGAAACTGGAAATTAATGGCAAAAGAAATTGCAAAACTGGCATAAATACATGGAAATTAAATAACAACCTTTTGAACAACCAGTGGGCTACAGAGGAAATTAAGAACTAAAGCAATACCTACAACTCAGTGAAAATGCAGACACAACATACTGTAATCTGTGGGATGCAATGAAAGCATTCTTAAGAGGAAAATACACAGCAATAAATTGTCATATCAAGAAAACAGAATGAGCACAAATAAACAATCTAATGCTTCATCTCAACCTTCTAGAAAAAGAAGAGCAAGTTAAATCTAAAGCTCATAGAAGAGAAGAAATTGTAAAGATTAGAGCAGAAATCAATGCAATTGAAACTAAAAAAATACAAAGAGTTAATGAATCAAAAGCTGGTTTTTTGAGAGAATAAACAAAATTGACAAACCTCTAGCTAACCTTATAAAGAAAAATAAAGAAAAAACCCAAATTCATGCAAAAATGACCAAAAAAGGGGAAATTACTACAGATCCCATGGAAATTCAAAAGATCATGAATACCTACTTTGAAAATCTCTATTCACATAGAGAGGAAGACACAGAAGAAATGGACAGATTTCTAGAAACATATGAACTACCAAAGATCAACCAAGAAGATATAGCAATTTTGAATAACACAATATCAGCTATTGAAATTGAAAAGGTAATAAGAAACTTACCAACAAAGAAAAGCCCAGGTCCTAATGGATTCACATCTGAATTCTATAAGAAATTTAGAGAAGACTTGATGCCAATACTCCTTAAACTCTTCAATGAAATTGAAAAGAAAGCAATCCTCCCTAATTCATTCCTGGAGGCAAGTATTACTCTGATACCAAAAACAGAGAAAGACCCAACCAAAAAGGAGAACTATAGGCCAATCTCACTAATGAACATAGATGCAAAAATTATCAATAAAATACCGGCAGATAGAATGCAGCACATCATCAAGAAGATTATGCATCATGACCAAGTGGGGTTCATTCCAGGAATGCAGGGATGGTTTGACACACGCAAATCAATAAATGTAATACACCACATCAACAGAGCCAAAAACAAAAGCCATATGGTCATCTCTATAGATGCAGAAAAAGCTTTCAATAAAGTCCAACACATATTCATGATAAAAACCCTTCAGAAACTCAGAATACATGGTGTCTACCTCAACCTTATAAAGGCCATTTATGACAAACCAACAGCCAATATTATACTAAATGGACAAAAACTGAAAGCTTTCACTTTAAAATTGGGAACAACACAAGGATGTCCACTATCACCACTCCTATTCAATATAGTTCTGGAAACACTAGCCAGGGCAATCAGACAAGAGAAAGAAATAAAAGGAATAAAGATAGGAAAGGAAGAAGTTAAATTATCACTATTTGCAGATGACATGATACTCCAAATAGAAGACCCCAAACACTCCATTAAAAGACTACTAAAAATAATAAACAAATTCAGCAGTGTAGCTGGATACAAAGTCAACACTCAAAAATCAATAGCATTCCTGTACACAAACAAGAAACTCACCAAGAGATATATTATGGAAATATCACCCTTCACAATAACATCTTAAAAAATGAAATACTTAGGAATCAACCTAACTAAAAATGTAAAAGACCTATATACTGAAAATTATTCTATGTTAAAAAAGGAGATTGGAGAGTTTCCAAAGATGGCAGACTGGTAGGTAGCAGGAAAGGGTCACTCTGAGAGAGACAGCTTAAATGCCAGATTAGGATACCCTGGAGAGACCCAAACAGAGAGAGATGGACTCTCTCAACCCAGAAAGAAACTACAGTGAATAAAACCGCTCGAATATCAGGTTCTGGGGCTACCATTAGAGAAGCTAAGATCAGCGAGCATGGCGCCATCCTCGAGCCGCCTGAATTACTGCCCAGGACTGACCTGATGACCGAACAGTGCCAAAGCAACTGGCTTGAGCGGCCGGAGCATGGAGGTGAACAACTCTGTGCATGGCTCGCCCAGACCCGGCCCTGCACATGACCCACCCAGAGGCACCATGAATTTGCACCACAGCCACACTGAAATTAGAGGTCGGGGAGCCCAGCAGTTCTCAGGGAATGGCATCAACACACAGTGAGTGATGGGAATAAGACCCTCCCATGGGAAAGAGGGAACCAAATGGACGACATGTTGGATTTGGGCAGGACAGCCCTAACTCCATAAGGAAGTGGCTTTAGTTGGCTTCTCCCCTCACCAAGCAGATTGGTGGAATCTGCTTGGAATGGGCTGCACCCCTGGCCAGGACCCAGTGGGTCACTACAAATTAATTCCCTGAGCTCAGTGCACACTGATGCAGTGAAAGACTGTAAGGTTGACTGGCCCAGAGGGGAGGAGCCAGTGCACACTGCCCTTGCTTGAACTTCAATCTCTGATACCAGAAGGCAGAGGGCAGAAGCTTCTAGCCTGTGCACTCTAGAGGAATTTTAACCAACAAGAAAAGGGGCTGGGAATTGCAGTATACACTTGTATGGAAGGAACCAAAACATGATGAGAGGGAGAAATAAGAAAAAAACCCCATCCCCCAACCCTGAGAACATTGATCCAGGAGAGGTAAATACAAAAGAGATTGAAGGCAGCCAACATGCAACATCAAACACAGCGGTAGCAGACATAAAGAGATATCTTCAGGACATCGTAAGCGGCATCAAAACTGAAATATTAATTCAAATTAAACAAGAGATAAGTACATTGATAAAAGAAAGGCTGAGCACCTCTCAAGAAGACAAAGAAAGAAGAATGCAGGAACACAAAAGGAGAGAAATGTTTAATGAAGAATAAAAAAAACCCCTAGAATTCATGAAGCAGATTCAAAGAGATTATTAGGAAACTAAAGACTCCATAGAAAGCTGGCAAAACTGCTTGAAAGAAACCAAAGATAGACTATCAAAAATTGAACACAGGCTTGCAATGTGTGATCATGAAAGGGAGGCTCTCTTAAAAATAACAAGGGAGCAGGCAGTAACTATACAAAGACTGGAAGATGACAAGGGGATCTATAACTTAAGAATAAAGCACATGAATGAAGAAGCAGGAGTCAAAACAGAGGAATTGCAAAGGCTACTCACAGAAATCATTAAGGAAAATTTCCCAAGCATAGAAAAAGGAAATGATATGCAGATGTATGAAGCATACAGAACTCCAGCCACCTACAACCCAAACAGAGCTACACCCAGACACATAATAATCAAGATCCCAGAAATTCAATATAAGAACAGAATATTAAAAGCCATCAGAGAAAAGAAACAGATCACCTATAAAGG
>PVJX010018552.1:0-36310 GCA_004027295.1 Dolichotis patagonum
TCAAACATAACACAACAGTATTGAGCCATGCATAGAGTGAAAGAATTACAGGGCTTTCTGAACCGAATAACAGAAAATGATCAATGGGTACTATAATATCTCATTTTTGATAAAAAAGAAAAAAAATTGTTTGAACTATCACACATATTCAGAAGTCCTACCATGCTTTTTTTGCTCTACTACCATTGGTTCTATCCACTACACTGTGTCTTATTGGAATTTGAACATGCGTGATAGTTCAGGAGACGCTCTTGCTTCTGGTTTCCCCGCCCTGGGGTGGCCGCAGCTCCCCAGACCACAGTCACTTTCCAGGGCGGCAGGCTGCTTACTGGTTGGCTCGGCACCCTAAGTTCCAGCGTGGCGCGGATCTCAGGAGACGCTCTTGCTTCTGGTTTCCCCGCCCTGGGGTGGCCCCAGTACCAATTTTTAAAAATTAATTAATTAATTAATTAATTAATTAATTAAATTTAAAAAAATAAAACATGGCTGGTGTCAGGCTTCACATGGCTTAGGGGGCCTTAGGTTCATGCCACAGACCAGAGCAGGAGTGAATGGGCTTCCATTGAGCATACTTTTCTGTTTCTCTTTGTAGGACAAGATCCAGAAGCTTTATGAGCGAAAGATAAAGGAAGGAATGGACATGAACTATATCATCCAAAGGAAGAAAGAATTTCGGAACCCCAGGTGAGTTTGTCATGAGCCTGCAGATGAATTGAATCACTAATGCTAGACAGGGGACTGCAAGTCCCCATGGTGAGGAGAGGCCCATCCATGATCCCACCTAAATCCAAAGAGGCCATCGTGCAGGCTTTTCCTTATACTAAATGCCTTACACATACAGTCAGCCACGTTAACCAGTCAGTTTCACCAGTAAGATCCAGGCTAAGCATGATCCATTCGTGCAGTGGTGGCTGAAAGACCTGGGCAAGCTAGGGAGGCCCAGCTGGGTTCTGCTACTGCCTGCTCTAACGCATACTTCTCAAGGCTTCAGTTTCCCAATTGTACAATGAAGGAGTTGGACTAGACAGTGGCTGTGGTATAGGTTCTTCTTCCAACTAAAAGGTTGGCTTTGAGGGGCCAGGGATTTAGTTCAGTGCCATAAGTGCCTGCCTGGCAAGCACAAGGTCATGAGTTCAATCCTCAGTACCAAAAAAAAGAAGAAAAAAATCAAAAGAAAGTTAGCTTTGCATACAGCTTGAATTTTAGGGATCAAACAGTATCTGGGTCTTAATTCTGTCCAGTGCTTGAGCTACTAACATAAACAAGGAAAAATATAATATGTGATAATAAGGACCTATCCTGCCCTCATATGGGCTTGAGCATGGTAGGTCTAAGCCAGCTGGAGGAGATACCTGGATTAGGCCATCCCTTCCCCCATCCTCATCCTGGCCCCAGCTACTATTCCATCTCACAGGAGGGTGGAGAGCCAGAAGCAATAAGGTCAGGCCTCCTGTCAGGAAGCTTGCTTGGAACAATTGAGCTGGGCTTAGTTTCAGCTCTTCATCTCAGCTCCAGGATCTGGTGGTTCAGGGGCTGTGATAGGATCTGGGCCTGCTCATTGCTTTTGCTGTTCTCTTTTCAGCATCTATGAGAAGCTGATCCAGTTCTGTGCCATTGATGAGCTAGGCACCAACTACCCAAAGGTGTGTGCCAGATGCACAGGACAGAGGGTGATGGGGGCTCCGGGACTCTTTGCTTGCTCTATTGTATTTGGCCTACAGCCACAGCGAGGTACATGGAGTAGCACTGTTGGTTGTAGACCACAAGCCCTATCCAGATCTAGCCCTGGGTCCCTGACCAGTCAGAGCCCAGGGGCTTCTTGCCCCTGTCGGCCAGCCACAGGTGTTGCTGTGCACATGCATCATTACTCCTGTGTTCGTGTCTGTACTGTGGCTGGAGAGCTGGACACAGCTGAGCCCCCACACTGAAGAGGGTGGGGCCAGGAAGGTCCACAGAGAAACTCTGAACTCCATAGCCACCGGACGGTTGCCACTGACAGCAGCTTAATCTTTTCTTTTTCAGGATATGTTTGACCCCCATGGCTGGTCTGAGGACTCCTACTATGAAGCATTAGGTATCCTGTCTTCAGCCCACATGTCCATCTGTCCATGACTCATCTATCCTGTTGTTTGTGTGTCTGTCCAGTCAGTCAGTGGTCCAAGCAATACATTTCATATACATTTCCTCTACACAGGCCACATCTAAGAGGCTGGTGACCCAGTGTTGAACAAGACAGGCCCTAATTCTAACATACAAAACTTAAATGTAGCAAAGAAGACCACTGTTGGAAGCAGTAATTCCAACACTAACTAGTATTATTAAGATGGGTTACAATATTGAGAGTTACAACACCAGAGGAAAAGGGGAGCCTTTGGCCACAGAGCCACCTGACGTGCCCATAAGACTAGGAAGACCCTGCTGAGGAAACCTTATCAGAGAGTTCCCAGGCAGAGGGTACCCATTTTTTGAGAACAGCATGGAGAACTGGAAGGGATTTCACAGGATCCTAACCTGGTTGTTCTGTTCTGTTTTACTTTTGTTTTGTTTTGTTTTGTTTTGTTTTGTTGTGTTGTGTTGTGTTTTGAGACAGAGTTTCACTGTACAGCCCAGGCTGGCCTCAAGCCTCCCAAGTGCTAGAATTACAGGCATGTGTCACCACATCAGATAGGTCTTAACTTTTAACTCAAGTCTCAAGACCAGATCCTGACTTGTTCCTTTGTCTGCTTGTGTGTTTGGGGTTATTTTGTTGTTGCTCTTGTTTTTGTTTTTGTTTCCTAATCTTTTTAAGACAGAGTTTCACTTTGCAGTTCAGGCTGGCTTGAACTCACTTTGTGGCCTAGGCTGGCCTCAACCTGACTTGTTGACAATAGGCTCACAAGTTTTGTCTCATAATTTGAATTAGTTGTCAACATTTTATGTAAAATTCTGTAATTCCAGCTGCTTTTCTATTTTATTTATTTATTTGAGGGGGGAGGCTTCTTGAGACAGGGTCTTGCTATACAGTTCAGGCTGGTCTTAAGCTCTCTTTGTAGCCTAGGCTGGTCTCGAACTTGCAACGATCCCCTGCCTCCGCCTCCCAAGTGCTGGGATTACAGAAGTGCGTCACCACACCTGGCTATCCAGCTTCTCTTAATCAGCAGGAAGCTATCAGCCCTCATTGAGCTTGCAGTCCCTGGACCTCAGGAGCACCTGGCCCTTCCAAACAAGATGTGCAGCCCCCAGGCCCGTGGATAGAAGCCTTGTTTTATGGTGACTAAGAGCTAAAACTTCGGGCTGGGGATTTAGCTTAGCGGCATAAGTGCCTGCTTGGCAAGTGTAAGGTCGTGAGTTCAATCCCTGGTACCACAACAACAACAAAAAAAAAACTAGAACTTCATTTTGCCTGTTGCAAAAGGACTTTGGCCCACCTAAAAAACTCAGGACTGGACATGGTAGCCTGTGCATACACCTGTAATCCCAATACTGAGGCAGGACGATCATTGTGAGTTCAAGGCCAGCCTGAACTGCATAATGAAACCCTATCTCAGGAAAAAAAACGAAACAGGGTTTAGGACAGTGAGGCAACTAGGGGACTAGCTTCCCTCCACACACAGTGCTCTGGGCCCCCTCATAACAGCTTCTCTTGTCTCTAGCCAAGGCCCAGAAGATTGAAATGGACAAACTGGAAAAGGCCAAAAAGGAACGAACCAAAGTAAGTGATGGCCGACAGGAGACCTCGTGATAAAAATGGAGATGTTTAGAGTACACAGGTCCTGCAGGCCGAGTCAGGAGTCCCAGGCTCCCCACTGCATCACCTGGAGAGGCTCTCAGCAGCCTCGTCTGTGCCCTCTGCCTTGGCTCCTGTGTCCCAGCCTCTATCCTCGTAGTATCCTCGTAGTTGCCCTCTGCTTTCGCTCTCCTGCCCCCTCCCCTCACAGTTAACAGATCTCAGGTGGCTTTAACTCTTAAGGGCCATTTGTCATTCTCTTGCCACCCAGACCTGAATGGAGGGAACTCTTTCCTTCTCAACATATGGAGGTCCTAGCCTGCTCCAGTCTACATTTCTTGGCCTGCAGAGCCAACCTCACTGGCCTGCCTGGGTGCTTTCCTGTAGGCCCCCTGTCTGATACCAGGTGACCCCTCACTTTAAGACCCTGAGCATCACTTCTTCCCTAGTAGTGTGGTCTGGATCTTTTAGGGCTGTCATCCTGGTTCCAGGGCCAAATGTTACTCTCTGGTTGCTGTGCCTTGGTGACTAGTATCTCTGAGAGAAAAAGCTGGGCATCAGGACACTGGCCTCTCCTACCTCTGGTTAGGCCTGACCTGCCTTGAAGCAGCTGCAGCCCCTGAGAACTGCTCTCGCCCCTCTGTAAGGGGCTGCAGGACCCGGATGAGCTGATAGCTCTTGAACCCTTGGCTGGCAGGCCAGGAATATGGGAGCTGGTGTGAGAGGATAATCCAGATTTCTCATTCTTAACCCTTAATTGAATCTCCCTTCTCTCTCTTTCCCTCTCCCTTCCAAACCCCAGGCTTATTGCAGGGACCTGTCTGCAGCGCCTGGGGACCGGAGCTGTCCTTCCCCACTGTGTGGGCTGGCACCGCCTCCTCCTGAGTGTGAGGAGGAGGTGCCTGCCCCACTGGTTCTGGGCATGTGAGGCTGGGGGGCCAGTGGGGCGTGCTGGGCATGTGCAAGACCCTTTGATGCCGGGAGGGATCTGATGTCTGTTGGGAAAACTTTGAAGAGTAGCAAAAGCCCCTTCGGCCTTCTCTCAGGCACCTCTCTCTCCCCCAGGTGTTCATAGCCAAGGTGATTTTCGATGCCTCCTTTATGTAGTGCCAAACTCTTATCTCCGTGGAGCAGATGGATGGCACAGGAAGCAGACATACAGCTCTTCCATGGTCTTATTCTCCTCTCTCTCTCTCTGCAGATTGAGTTTGTGACGGGCACCAAGAAAGGCACCACAACCAATGCCACGGCCACCACTACTACTACTGCCAGCACAGCTGTTGCAGGTAGAAGGCGGCTTGTCCCAGCTCCAACTCTGTTCTGCTTCCCTGACACACCGGATAGAAGGAGGGTGTCCCAGGCTTGCCTAGGGTGTAGGCACCCTCAGGTCTGGGCCTATGCTTGCTGTGTTCTTTCAGAACCCAAGTGTGAAAACCAGCCTTGGAGCATAGGATGGCTCCTGCACACTCTCAGATTTCCTGTGCCAGGGCCCTTCCATTTCTGTTTTGTAGGGAAAGAGGGCTTCTGCTGTTGGGTTGGTCCTGAGCCTGACTTACCTCTTACATTATCTCCAGATGCCCAAAAGAGGAAGAGCAAGTGGGACTCCGCCATCCCAGTGACAACGATAGCACAGCCTACTATTCTCACCACCACAGCCACCCTGCCAGCCGTCGTCACTGTCACCACAAGTGCTAGCGGCTCCAAGACTACTGTCATCTCTGCCGTGGGCACCATCGTAAAGAAGGCCAAGCAGTGACCAGGGGCTGCTCCAGGACTTGGCAAGACTGTGTGGCCCAGGGACTGCTGCCCACTGGGAGGCACTACTTTGTACATTTCAGGACTCGGACGTACTCCTCAGATGCCACCTGAGAGGGGCCGCTATGTGGCATTCCTGCCAAAAGGGCATTGTAGAAGAGGTGCAGAGTGCACTAGACAGTCTGTCCACACACCACTTGAGGAGTCACCCATTAAAGTGCCGTATTCTTACATCCTGGCATCTCGGGTGCACTGGCCTCTCTCACTTTTCAGGCAGATGTGAAGCTCAAGTGCCCCCTCCACCTCCTCAGCAGGGATTATTGCCTCAGGATTGACTATGAGGTGACAGAGCCTGTCAGATGCTCAGAGGGGTGGCTCAGGAAGTCACCACGATCATTCCCACTGTATGACTCCTGGAAGGGGCAGGTGGTAGCCCTAGGGACAGGGTGATACACCTTGCTCCTGCGTCTGCTGCCCTGATCCTGAAACCACATCTGCAGTTCTCAGGCAAGCGCCAAGGCCTCTGCTCCCTTGGGTGCAGTGACGCACTCTCCAGAAGGGTTAGGATGAGATTCCCCAGCTCACACAGAAAGGAGGCAGTGTGGGCATCTGGCCGAGGCTACCCACTCCCTCACTGCCCAGTGAACGCAGCTTGCGGATCCAACCAGTGGGGGAGATGAATCACCTCCTGCTTTGGCCGGGCAGCGCTCATTGTTTACATAAAAGCCCCACTCCTGGGAGGGCCTCTGCCACCCCACCCTTCCTCTGTTGTTATCTCTGCCTGGCAGCAGCCCCTGGGCAACACCAATGGCCAGTGAACTCCTCTTAGGCCAAACAGCTTTTCCCACCACTGTCAGCCAGTCTGCCTTTTTTGCTCTTTGGCAGCTGCCTTTGCACTGCAGGGGAAGGGTTGAGTGTCAGAGAAGGAAGCTGGGCTGTGAAGAGCTGCACTGCGTTCTTGGGGCTAGCAAGGCCTGGAACTGCTGCATGACCCAAAGAGTGGGACAGACGATCCGTAAGGTTCCCTAAATAAAAGTTGAGTCTCACTTGCCACCTTCGGTTAGTGAGATTTTGCAACCCTGGGAAAGGAACTACTGCCCACTTATCCCCTGAAGGATCTCTGAAAAGGGCCCTGCCATGGTCCAGGACGCAGGAGGTCTGGGAGGCAGTCCTGCAGCAGTGAAAGTACGGTCGGCACCTCTGGCTTGCGACCCTGTTAAAAATGAGTTGTTGCCGGAAGTGGTGACGCATACCTGTAATCCTAGCACTTGAGAGGCTGAGGCAGGATTGCCATGAGTTCAAGGCCAGCCTGAACTACATAGCAAGACCCTGTCTCAAAAAAAAAAGTTGTGAGGTCTATGAGCTCTCGGTCAAATCACAGTAATAAAGTTTCACAAGGCAGTCCTGAGGTGCCAGTAACTTGGCCGGTGCAAAAGCTTTCTAAACTATCAAGTACTCTGCAAGTGTTTGCTGTTGGCCTTTCCAATGTCTTTGGTTTTGAATGGGAGAGAGACACAAACTGTAGAAATGATAAAATTAGCAAGGGTCATGGGAGTTGGTGACAGCCAGGGACACCCCATCCCTGACTGGAGGCTCTTTGGCGCGGCAGGAGTGGGAGACTGAGGCAGCCCTTTCCCTGCCCCCCCTTTGCTATCTCCTGGGGGCCCCCAGCCCTGTCACTGAGCGGTCTGTGTCCAGCTGAAGAAGTAACAACCAAGCAGTGGAGCCTGGGGAATGAAAAGTGAGCCATGAGTGGGGGGTCCTGAGCTGAGAGGGCTGCCCACTTCGAAGCCAGCTCAGAATCGTAATCCCCTGAAGCCAGCCAGGGCCTCCGCCACGCTGCACACCACTCCTGCCTCCCACTTGTACTGCCTCCCACTTGTACTGCCTCACTCCCACACCCATGGAAGCCAGCAGTCACCTCCCCACTGCGCCCAGCTCTTGTCCTGTCGTACAATCTAGCAGGGTCTAGACTTCAGGGCATGTGAGGCTGGCTACTTACGGCCTCTCTACTCATCCTCTCTGTGTCTGCTCACCATATTCTCATTTGTTTCCTCACTGTACCATCCCTCTGCACATGTACCTTCTGTGTGGAACTTTTTTTTCTTCTCTCTGTACAAAGGATTGCACTCAGGACCTATACATCCCCAACTTTCTTTTGTTTTCTTTTTTTCTTTTTCTTTTTTTTTGAGACAGGATCTGAGTTACCCGTGTTGTGCTCCTCCTGCTTCAGCCTCCCAGAGTGCAAGGGATTACAGGTATAGGCCTCCAGACCTGGCTGGGCTCAGTCGTGATCCCCTTCTGACTCCCCCAGGTAGTTGTCTGCACCTTTCTCAGTACACTCAGCACTCTTGCCTCTAAGAGACTGTGTGACCACCATCACTAGTGTCTTCTTGTAAGCAAAAACAAAACAGTACTAAGATACAATGCCCCAGGTCATGGCATGAGATAAGGACTCAGGTGATCAGAGTATAGGGATGGGAAGACAGCTTCTCGTCACCCAAAGTTGTGCACACTGGACCCCAAGGCTGACCCACCATGTCCCAAGTCGCTGGATCACTTGATTCCAAAGGGCAGAGCTAGATCTCCGTGATAGGAACAGGGGGCTCATTATTGTCTCTCAGTTTGTACTTTTTTCATCTTGATTCTTTGACATAGGATCTCACTTTGTTCCCCAGGCCAACTCCATACCCCTGGGCTCAAGTGATCTCACCTCAGCTTTCCAAGTAGCTGGGGTTACAGGGCTGTGTGGCCATCCCTAGCTTTCCACATGTTTAAAAATCTCTGTAACTCTCTAAATGAGGAAGATCACAGACACATTTGGAATGATCTTCAGGAGAGATTAAATGAAAAGGCAAGGCACTGAACCCTGCCAATTTTGTATAAGGAAGGGAGAAAACACAAGAAAGTAATAGAGGGAAACAGTACAAGAGTATGATCAAAGAAACGAGCTGAGACGGCAGTCAGGTGGAGCCTATTGTCTCACAAGTGCAAGGCCCTGGGTTCAATCCCCGACACCACACTAAGGTCCTCATGTTAAATTTGAACTGGAAATACCAACATGAACTCATGATTTAAAAAATAAACAAGATGTGTTTCTTATTTCTGTCATTTGAAAGGGTATGGGAGCAACCCATACACACAGAGTACCCAGATCCCGACACACTTCCCTCCTCTTCAACTGGAATGGGGCTTGTTGGAGCAGTGGCTGCTAAATGAGACTAGAGAAATTTGTTCCAGAAAGCAGGGAAGACTAACAAGACCTGGTCAAAGGAGCTGTTTAGAAGAACTTTTCAACTGAGCAAACTTGTTAAATTTGTGTGCATGTAATTCCAGCACTTGAGGTAGAACAATCAAGCATGAGACCCTGTTTCCCAAAAAAAGCGGGAGTGAGGACCGGGGATTTAGCCCAATGATGCAGTGCCTGCCTGGCAAGCCTGAGGTCCTGAGTTCGATTTCCAGTGCCCCCCTAAAAAAAATAATGTAAACTATTGAGTAAATATTGTTTATTTGTAGCGATGTTTGAAAAAAGAAAAGTGTATATTTGCCACCATTATAATTAATGTATCAACTTCGTATTATGAAATTGATAATTAAAAGAATTCTCCCTTGTACACTGTTGATGTGATTGCCAAATGAGATAAGTGGTATGGAAAACAACATGGTGACCCCCAAAAATTTAAAAATAGGAAATGTTCCTTCTGGATATATATCCAAAATGATTGAAGGCAGGATCTCAGCGATTTGCACATTCCTGTTCATACCAACGTTATTCACAAAAACCAAGAGGTAGAAGCAATCTAAATGTCCATTAACATGTAACTAGGTTAAAAAAAAATGCTGTATATATATCAGCCTTAAAAAGGAAGTAAATCCTGTCACTCAAACACAGATGAACCCTAAAGACATTATGCTAAGTGAAATAAACCAATCATAATGAGATAAACACTGTATGATTCTGTTTATATGAGGTGTGTAGAGTTATAAGATTCAGATAGGGGTATGCATGTAGCTCAGTAAAGCACTTGCCCAGGATATGCAAGGCCCTGGGTTCCTTCACTGAAGGAACAACAAAAAAAGGAAAATTCATGAGACAGAAAGTGGAAGGGTTACTACTGGAGACTGGAGGCAGAGTGAAATGGAAAGCTGTTTAATGGATACAGAATAAAAACTTGTAAAACTCTGTTTTACCACATTATAAATTACTTAATATGGTTAACTATATCTTTCTGGGTTTTTGTTGTTTTTGTTTTTGTTTTTGTACCAGGGATTGAACTCTTGACCTTGTACTTGCCAGGCAGGTGCTGTGCTGCTGAGCTATACTCCTGGCCCCTCCCCTTAGAAATTTTTAAAATGAAGCCAAGTGTGGTAGCGCACACCTGGTGACCCCAGCACTCAGAAGGCTGAAGCAGGAGGATCACAGAGTTCCAAGCCAGCCTGGGATACATAGTGAGTTCAAGGCCAGCCTGAACTGCATAGTGAAACCCTGTCTCAAAAAGACAAAAAAAAAAAAAAAAAGACAAAAAAAATTAATTTTGGGGTAAGCATGGCAACACATGCCTATAATCCTAGCACTCAGAAGGCTGAGCCAAGAAGAGCACTGTGAATTTGAAGTCAGCCTGAGCTACATAGCAAGACTCTATCTCAAAAAACAAAAATAATAATAATAAAATAAAAAATTGATTTACGCCAAGATCACCAATGGGTGCTAAAACTATTCAGCCAAGATTTGCTGAACAATGAGCAGGATGCAAAGCATTATCATCCCCTAGATTGTTTTGTTTTGTTTTGTTTTGTTTTTGAGACAGGGTTTCACTATGCAGTTCAGGCTAGCCTTGGACTCACTTTGTAGCCCAAGCTGGTCTCAAACTTGGAACAATCCACCTGCATCAACCTCCCAAGTGCTGGGATGACAAGAGTGTGCCACCATACCTGGCTTCTAGATTATTTTTAATCACAGAATGAAAAATGGTATTTTTCCATTGGTAGAAATGGCAGTCACTTGCTTACCTCAATGACTGGCTTGAGCATCCCTAACACTGAAGCAGCCAACATCAGGTGTCACCTGATGAAACACACACCTATGACCAGCCTTGCCCAAAATGTGTAATTTACATCCAGTCTAACTGTTAGACCCAAACTCTCATTTTCAGAAGGCTAAGAGAGGCTGGTCATGGTGGCACACACCTGTAATTCCAGCACTTGTGAGGCTGAGGCAGGAGGATCACTGCAAATTCAAGGCCAGACTGGGCTGCACAGTGAGTTCAAAGCCATTATGAACTACATAGCAAGACCCTGTCTCAATAAGTAAATAAATAATCTATGGGTAAAGAAGACTAAATTTTTTTTAACTGGGGTTCAAACTCATGACCTTGTGCTGACCAGGCAGGCACTTATTCCACTAAGCTAAATCCCTGGCCCTTATTAACTTTTTAAGATGTGATCAGGTTTTGTTTGTGTGATACTGGGGATTGAACTCAGGACCTTCAAACTGAGCTGTATTCCTTGTCTTTTTAATTTTTTTTCTTTTTTTGAGACAGGGTCTTGCTGTTATTCAGGCTAGCCTTTAACTCACTTTGTAGCCTAAACTGGCCTCAAACTCATGGCAATTCTCCTGCCTCAGCCACCCAAATGCTAGGATTACAGGCATGTGCCACTACATCTGGCTTATTTTTTCTTTATTTTGTGACAAATTCGTTTTAAATAACCAAATTGTGAATTGTAAAGTTGTGGTCTTCCTGCCTCTGCCTCCAAGAATACCCAGATTACAGGTATGGGCTACTCTACCAGGCTTGTGATTGAGTTCTTGAGATTCTGTGATGGATGAAGGTGTTCTTGGGAGATACATGCTAGAGTGTTAAGGCATGAAATGTCAGGATATATACGATTTAAATAGAAATTAAAAACTTAAACATATAGCAAATGTATAAATACAGTAAATGTGATAAAATGTTACTCTTAAATAAAGATGATTTTTATAATCTTTCAACATTTTTTGTTTGAAAATAAAAATGAAAATATTAAAAATTAAAAATTGGGAAGCTGGGCACAGTAGCACAAGGCCTGTAATCCCAGCACTCAAGAGGCTGAGGCAGGGCCTGGGGATGTAGCTCAGTGGTAGAGTACTTGCCTAGCATGCACAAGGCCCTGAGTTCAATTCTCCAGAACCACACACACACACACACACACACACACACACACAAAGGCTTTGGCAGGAGGATCTCTTAAAATACAAGGCCAGCTTGGGCAGCCTGAACTGGGTAGCTCTGCACTTGGGTCCTCTCTCTCTTTTTTGTTTTATTTGTTGTTTTTGTTTTTGTTTTTGTTTTGAGACAAGGTCTTGCTCACTGTGTAGCCCAAATGCCGCGTGACCACGCCTAGCTTTGAGTTCTCTGATAAGGTGACACAACCAGTGGGGTGTATATACCCCACCACCCAGGCCCCAGCCTCCAGTAGAAGGTGGTGGAGTCACAGGTCTTCAGCCAGACTGGGTTTAACTGACCTCGCAGCTCCGCCTCTGTAGTCCTCTTTTCCAGAGCCGCTCAGGCACTTGCTGGAGCAGCTCAGGTCCACAAGGCACTGTGCTGGCCTGGCACACACACTTACCTTAGTGCTGCGCCACACTGCACTCCTTCCAGTGTCCCAAATCCAGGATAGAGCCACTCAGCACTGTCAGTCACTGGGTCAGCCAGGAGTGGACCGAGGCTCACACCTTTGCAGTGAGCACTCCACCGTCAGACCAAGAACTGACTGCAGCTGTGATCACAAAGGCTCGGAGAGGCTAAGTGACGGCCCCTTTCAATTCAGCCACACTTGTATTGAACATCTGCTATGTGCCAGGGACTGTGCCTGGGCCAGGTATGGTGGTGCACACCTATAATCCCAGCACTCTTCAAGGAGGAGGTGGAAGATCACAAGCTCAAACCTGGTGTTGTAGTCAGGGATTTACAAGAACAAGATAATACAGAACACATAATTTATAGTACTATTTATAATGATCACCCAAAGAGTCAAATACAAAGGAAGTGCAGGAAATCTGTCCACACACTAAAGACCGAGAAAATCCAGCTCCTTGACAGGCTGGACTTGAACCCTGGCTCCTGCTGCCCAGGTAATAGTGACAACAGCACTTAAGAGATTCTGCAAAGGACCGACTTGGAAGGGTCAGATCTGCAAAGCAGCCTGTTAAGAACTGTAACAACCCACACCGGTGCCAGCCTCTTAATGAATACTGTTACCCACTCTGTAAGGAGGCGTCAGGAGCTGGCTCAAGGACGCACTAAGCACCCAGCCCTCGCTTCGCGCTGCCCCTCGACACGAGGGGTGGGAGCACCCGGTGAACAGCAGAGCAAGGACCTGAGAGCCAGGTCCCTCAACGGGTTAGGAGCCACCCGTGTGCGGGTGCAGGGAGGAGCAGGGTGGACGCGCCCCTGATGGCCGTCGGGGACCGGCGGCCCGGCCTGGCCCGGCCCGGCTAGGCTCGCTGCCCGGGGTCCGCGCGAGGCCGCCCCGACCCGGGACTGCGCGGGACCCGAGCGGGCGCGCGGGCGGGAATCCCGGAGCAGTGGGGAGGCGGGCGGCGGCCGGGCTGGCTCCTCCCCCGGGCCTCAACGCCGCGGCGGCTGGGGGCGCGGGGCCGGCATCTCGGAGCCGCAGCCCTTTCCGGGGGGCGGGCCCGGCGGCTGGCGGCGCCCGGGCTCCTGTCCTGACAGGTGCGCGCAGCGCGCAGGAATGCCGCGGGCCTGACTCACCGCGCCCGTCCTACCTGCGCCGCCCGCCTCATAAAGCGCCGCCCGCCCGCCGCCTGCCCTCCGGACCTCTGGCCCCGTCCCGTCGGGCCCGCGCGCGCCGCACCCCGACCGTCCAGCTGCAGCCAGGCGCGGAGGGCGCGAGTCCCAGCGAGGTAGGTGAAGCTCCGGGCGCCAGGCAGGGCGCGGGGTCGGAGGACTGGGGGCGCAGGCCGCGCTCGCCCGCCCCGATGCCTGCTGGCTGCGGGGCAGGCCAGGAAAGTGGGTCTCCCCCTCACCCCAGCCCGGCGGCCCAGAGCCAGCTAATTAATTTTTGTCTCTCCTTCTCTTCCTGAAGTCTAGCAGGTCCCTCTCTCCTGCCATGTGGCCCTGGGTAGGTACCCACCCTACCCGGGTGTCCCCAGGGGGCAGACGTGAGCAGAGGGGCAGAGGGAGTGGAGGGTGGTGGTGGCCGTTAGACCTTCCCTCTAGAGGAGGTTGTTAGGTAAGTTTTCCAGAGAAGCGAGCTGAGGCCTGGTGGCTGGCAGGCCTAGTGAGCTGCACCCCTCTTAAGGTTTGAAAGCAGGTTGGGAGGAAAACGCCCTGCCCTCACTGCTGGGCTGAGCAGGGCCTGCGGTTACAGCACAGCCCATCTGGGGAATGGAGAGTCCCTGATTTCCTCCCAGCAAGGGCTGCCACCTGCCTTTCCCCTGGGAAGCTCCCCTGACCTCACACACAGCCCCAGGGCTCTGCTGCCTCTGTAACCTCTTCCCTACAGCCCTTGAGGAGCCCTGTGGCTGTCATTCTGGTCCAGGAGGTTTCAAATGGCCACCAAAGGCAGGGACAGGGCCAGACCCCAAGGACCCAGGACCCAACTCAGGTTATCTCAATCCTCAACAGAGCTTGAAAGCTGAGTCTCCATTCTGGAGGACAGAGGGGAGAGGGGACAGCAGAGGGGCAATGGGGCAGGAGTGTCTGTCTCCTCAGCCTGTATTTCCTGTGGATGAGCCCAGGGGAGAAGAGCAGGACGGGAGTGAGCTGATGGGAGTAGTGCAGGTGTGGGGCAGAAGGAACGAGAGCTCTGGCCTGCCTGTGAGCGGGTTTGTGGTGTGTGCCAGTTTGTGGTGTGTGCCCATGGGGATGTCCCTGTGGGGAAGGCTGGGCATGCTGTCATGTGGTAGCATTCAAGGTGACCATCACACCTCCAGGCCGTCCCTAGAGTAGGTCCCAGCTAGTTCAAAAGTCCCAGCCACCTGGTGGGACTGGAGCAACGGAGGGTGTGTGTGCTGCTTAACCACATAGTCCAAAAAACCTGGGATCTTTCACGACTTTATGCTTTCCAGGCAGGCGCTTGTGCCACTAAGCTAAATCATCAACCCCTTCCCTTTTTTTTTTTTTTTGGTCTCTTTGGGACAGGGTCTCGCTGTGCAGTTCAGGCTGGCCTTGGGCTCACTTTGTAGGCCAGACTGGTCTCAAATTTGCAGTGATCCTCCTGCCTCAAGCCTCCTGAGTGCTGGGATTTCAGAAATGTGACACCGCACCTGGTTTAAAACTTTTTAAACACAAATTGAGGAAAAGAAAAAGAAAAACACACACGAAGTGCCTATCCAGCCCCTTAAGTGCCATTCTCTAGCCTCTGAGTAGAGGTTCAAGGCTGGATCTGTACCACCTGGATTCCCTCCACAGCTCCCTGTGATAGGCAGGATGGGAAAGCCCTGTAGCATTTTGCGCCTTGACTTTTGTCTGGGACTAGGCACAGGCCAGCCTGTCCCCACTGGGTTTTTGTCTGGATTTGGTAGCAGTCTGGTACATAAAGAACAGGCACACGTTGTTGTCCTGGCCCCATGTCAGCCTGGTGTGCTGGGCCTGTGGACACAGGCAGGCAGTAAAGGCTGGGCCCAACCCTCCAGTGCCCATACCTGCCTGGGTAATGGTGCCCAAGGGAGGCAGAGTCTGCGCCTGCATTGTGTAGCATGTGGGTGTGGTACCTATGCCCCGAGGCAGCCAGAAAGTCATTTCCCCTGGAACCTCTGTTGCCTGATTCAGGGTTCCCTTCTGAGCCACTGCCCTGGTAGAACACCTTCTCCCTGCTGCCTCTGCCTGTGGCTCTGTGTATCTGTGTTTTTGTTTTGTTTTGTTTTTGGCTTTTTGAGACAGGATCTCACTCTGCATTTAAACTGGCCTCGAGCTCACTTTTGTAGCCCAGGCTAGTCTCAAACTTGGCAACGATCCTCCTGCCTCAGCCTCCCAAGTGCTTGTGTATCTGCCTTGATGAGAGGGGAACAGTGCCTTCCAGTCCTTTATCTGAGCAGAGCCTCTGCAGCACTGCAGGGGACCTTGGCCCCCAAGCCCTGGGGCTGCCCCTACCCCATGGGCAGGAGGCAGAGAAAGGGCTGAAGGAAGAAGACCAGTGGGCATGGCATTGTCTGAGCCTCAGGAGAGGTGACCCTAGAAAGAGGTTCAATCCTGACCTTTGCTGGCTGCTCTGCAGGCCCCAAGTAGCCAGTTTCTTTCTTTGCCAAGGCCTCAGGCCACCCACCTATTCAAGGCCTCCTGGGTCCCCAGGCCCTCTCTGGAGGTCACTGATGAGATCTTTCAAAAATTAATCAAAGGCCACCAGGGGATCCTGGCAGCTGCCGCTGTGCATGTGAATGGGTGGAGTGTTTTGGGCCAAACTGTTGAGAGTTCCCAAAAACCCAGCCCTGAATCCATGCAGGGAGGGGGAAAAGCAGGAGCCCAGAGCCCATCCTAGTGGGCCAGTGGGCAGTGCCGAGCCTGCCCAATATAGTGAGCCCCTCACCTCGTCCCCATGACCTTGATATTGGAGAAGGGCTCCTCTCCTTCAGGGCATGCACCCTCATAGAGGGCAAATAGAGCCAGGCACAGTGGCACACACCTGTAATCGCGGCACTCAGGAGGCTGAGGCAAGAGGCTCACCAAGAGTTCAAGGTCAACATGGGCTACATAATGAGTTCAAGGCCAGCCTAAGCTACAAAGCAAGACCCTGTCTCCAAAGATTTTTTTTTTTGGTACCGGGGATCGAACTCACGACCTCACGCTTGCCAGGCAGGCGCTTAAGCCACTGAGCTAAATCCCCGGCCCTCCAAAGATTTTAAAAAGGGCAAGTGGCCAGAGGGACAGAGCCAGGGCCCCTCTCCAGGTGGCTTCTCTGTTGAGTGTTACTATGACTACCAAGCCTGACCCAGACCCACTGGCATCTGAAAGGCAAAGGTAGAATGAGCCTCACCTTGCTTCTGGCATTGGGGCACCCTGGAAGCTCAGAGCCCTCAAAGGCTGGAGAGGGCCCCTCTGACCAAGGGTACAAGCATGCAGGCGTCATACCCCTCAAGAGGCCAGGGGTTTAGCTCAGCGGCATAAGTGCCTGCTTGGCAAACGCAAGGTCATGAGTTCAATCCCCAGCACCAAAAAAACCCTCAGGAATAGTGGGAAGGGACAGTGGAGAAGGCAGGGGTCCTGTCCTGGGGCTTGCCTCTCACAGCAAAGCGGCCTCGGTGCCTCCCTCAGCTCTCAGAGTCTATGCATTGGGATAGTTTTATCTCCTCTGTGGTGCTAGCGGGGACCCTGTGAGCTCGTGGTGCCAGCCAGACCTGTAGGGATGTCATGCATTTATCGCTCTGGTTCTGCAGGAGGAAGAAGATGGCTGAGCCATGTCCCAGCCCGTGGGCCAAGCTGCTGCTGGCAGCCCTGCTGAGTGTCAGCCTTCCGGGGAACACAGGTAAGTCCACAGTGTTACACTGCCCTGCCCCCCCCCACGAAGGCACCCTTTTCAAGGCATTGCTGTTGCACTGGACCTCTCCTGGGCCCTCTGCCACTCAACAAAGGATCACTGCACACCTCCAGGGCTGGAGCAGTTGAGGCTATGGACCGCCAGAGGGAAGGGAACAGGCTAGAGGAGGAGAGAAAAGGAGATCTGCTTGGAGAGCGAGACCTCAGAGGAACAACTGGGGCAGCCATGGAGGAGCTGAAAGTTTTATAGGAATTGGAAGGAGAGGCTGATGACATGCCACCTGCTCTTTGAATGTCCCCTGCTGGCAAATGCTGGCACCAGCTCCTACTTATTAAATTTTCCTTCTCCAGCTGGGTGCAGTGATTCCAGCTGGGAGCAACTGTAACCCCAGCCACTCGTGAGGTGGGAGGGTTACTTGAGCCCCGGAGTTCAAGGCCAGCCTGGGCAGCACAGCCAGACTTCATTTCAAAAACAAAGCTGAGTGTGGCTGTGGCCTCCTGTATTCCCAGCTCTCTGGAAGACTGAGGCAAGAGGATCACAAGTTCAGACCGACCCTGGGTGACTTACTGAGACCCTGTCTCAAACTAAAAATTACAAAAGGGCTGGAGATGTGGTGTAAAGGCCCTGGGTTCATTTCCCAGTACCACATACACACTCGTGTTTACCTGAGCTACATAGCAAGGATGTATCTCAACAAACCTGAATAAAATAAAACAAGATCTCTCTGTCAGTTAGATTGTGCTAATAGCTCAAAACAGACCATATTGGGAAACATAGGGGAGTTTCCCTCCCTTACCAGAACTGTTATTAAAATTGACCAATACCCCATTGCCTGGAGCCCAGGAAACCATGCACAATGCAATCAGTGCACACAGTAGGCCTCACTGCGATTCTAACTGATCAGAACCAAGGGGACCCCATCACTGAACAAACTGGAGTATTTCCTCATTCGCCTATTGAGGACCTACTGTGTGCTGAGTCTTGTACAAGGCGATGAACAAGACAGACACAGACCCCTTGACCCCAGTAGAGGTTCAGAGGACCCATTAGTCCCTTCGCAGTTATGCCAGGAAGCACAAACAAAGAGCAGGGTACCCTGGATGCACTCCAGGTTGACGTTGAACCCATGACCCTCTTGTCTCAGCCTGCTAAATCCTGGGATTATAGGCACAGGCCACCATGCCTAGCTTTGTTTATGTATTTGAGATGAATTGTCTTTCACTATGTCGCCTAGGCTGGTTTTGAACTCCTGGGATTCTGGGAAGAAGAAACATTTGCAGGACCTGAGGAGTTAGTGGCAGGGGGAGGAAAGAGCATCTCAGCCAGCACATGGCCAGCACCGCCGTCTCAGCCCTCCATCCTGCCCCCCAGACTTGAGCATTGAAGACTCGGCTCTGCTTGTGCCTAGCTGTGCTGCCTGGGAAGGGCTAGTTCTCTCCTCTGTATCATCAGAAGAGAGAGAAGAGAATCCCCACCTCTTTCAGGTAGGAAAGGGCACGATCCCCAGTGACACATCTGCCCCTCTCTGCCCACAGCCAACCGATGCAGGAGTGCGCAAGTGAAAAGCTGCACCGAGTGTATCCGCGTGGACAAGGACTGTGCTTACTGCACGGATGAGGTGAGCCACCATGAGCTGGACACCCACCTCACCACCCCCCATCTCTGGCTCTGGCCAACCCCACCCTGGCCACCCCTTTAGCCCAGGACTGGGTCAGGTTGATGTGGAGAAGAGGCAAGCATCCAAAATATCTGGGGGCAGATAGGCAGTGATATACACTTGAAAGCTGATGCAGAAGGATCTCAACTCTGAGCCCACTCTAGATAACTTAGCAATTTAGCAAGACCTTGTCTCAACATTTAAAAACAATTTTAAAAGATTTTTGAAGGCTAGGAACAAGGCTGGGAATGGTAGTACATGCCTCTCATGCCGGCACTCAAGAGGCTGAAGCAGGAGGATTGCTATGAGTTTGAGGCAAGCCTGAATTACCGAGCGAGACCCTGTCGCAAACTGCCTGCCGCCCACCCGCTGCCAAAATTCCAAATTAAATTAAAGGGCGAGGAAAGTAGCTAACTGCAAAGGTCCCGGTTCAGCCCCCAGCATCCTCACCCATCCACACCCACACCACAAAATAGGGGAAAAATAAATCCAGGGCTGAGACAGCCAAGAAATGGTCCCTGCCCCCACTGAGTTCGTCTGCTTCTGGCCAGATGTTCAAGGAGCGCCGCTGCAACACCCAGGCAGAGTTGCTGGCCGCAGGCTGCCGCCTGGACAGCATGGTGATCATGGAGAGCAGCTTTGAGATCACAGAGGTACCTGGGGCAGGTCGGGGTCCCGGCCCCCTGTACCCGAGACTGGCTGGTTACCAGAGCCACACGGCTGCTTGGCACGATGGAAAGGGTCACCTCAGGTCTCCGGAGTGACTCTCAACCATCGTGTCTCCCTCCTGGACACAGGAGACTCAGATCGACACCACCCAGCGCCGCAGCCAGGTGTCCCCCCAGGCCCTGAAAGTCCGCTTACGGCCAGGCGAGGAACGGCACTTCCAGCTGGAGGTGTTTGAGCCCCTGGAGAGCCCTGTGGACCTGTACATCCTCATGGACTTCTCCAATTCCATGTCGGATGACCTGGACAATCTCAAGCAGATGGGGCAGAAGCTGGGTACGACTGGGCCTGAATAGAGGACAGTACAGTGGGGACGGGAGCCCAGCTTAGCATGGCCAAGCAGCTGCAACCACCCTATGAGGAAAGATAGGAACATCCAAGCCCCCCAGAATACGGACCCATTCTCCAGGAGGGTTCTAGACGGTCCCAGCTTACCACTGCATGCCATAGCCCATCTGGCTTGTGACAAGGAGGGCACCTCTGCCACAACTGTGAATGTACAGCTCTGCAGATGGAGCTGGGATTAGTCCCCCAGGTGCCCCAGTACTTGCTGCTTAACTCTAGGTCCCCTGAATCCCATTTCCCTCATCTGTAAATAGTGACAAGTACTACTGAGAGTGCGAACTGATGTCCTGCGTGCAAAGTGTTAACAAGAGGTGGCTCTTCTCCCGTCCCTCCTTTCCGAACCAGCCAGGGCCCCCATGTCTATGTGGAGGTCCTGAGGCTCAGCTGACCCCCTTTCAGCCACAGTCCTGAGCCAGCTCACCCACGACTACAAGATTGGATTTGGCAAGTTTGTGGACAAAGTCAGTGTTCCTCAGACAGACATGAGGCCTGAGAAGTGAGTGACCAGGTGGGCCCAGGGTGGGCAGCTGGCCCAACTCCTCTCCTCCTGCTGGCATCTGGAGCTCCCCTCTGGTTGAAATGAGTGGTGGGCACTGGGGCTTGTGGGTTCTTCCCCTTACTGACTCTCTCTCTCCCACCTCTGCCCAGGCTGAAGGAGCCCTGGCCCAACAGTGACCCTCCCTTCTCCTTCAAGAATGTCATCAGCCTGACGCAGGATGTGGACGAGTTCAGGGATAAGCTGCAGGGCGAGCGAATCTCAGGCAACCTGGATGCCCCCGAAGGCGGCTTTGATGCCATCCTGCAGACGGCTGTGTGCACAGTGAGTGCTGCAAGGGTCTTACCAGCCTGAGCCAGTGTGGCTGCTTCATGGCAAGGGCATGAGCTACCCTGGCACCAGGCTCAGAAGCCCCCAAGGGGATGCTCAGCAGCCTGTGGCCTTCCTCCCCTAAGACAAACTCAGACCCTCTGAGTGGACTTCAACGCCAATCCAGGTTTGATTGTTTTTTATTGTTTGTAGTACTAGAGATTGACCCAGAGCCTCTGGGGGGTTTTTTGTTTGTTTGTTTTTTCCTGGGACATGGTTTTGCTATGCAGTTCAGGCTGGCCTTGACCTCACTGTGTACCCCAGGCTGGTCTCAAACTCACATCTGTCCTCCTGTCTCAGCTCTCCAGAGTGCTGGAATTACAGGTCTGTGCTACCACACCCAGCTCTTCCCAGGGCCTTCGTACCCCAGCCCCATTTTAAAAAATTTTTTATTTTTTTATTTTTTTATTTTGAGACAGGGTCTCACTAAGTGCAAACTTGTGATCCTCTTGCCTTAGCCTCCCAGAATGCTGGGATTAGAGGTGGGTACCACCAGTCCAGCTTCTGATGTGCTGGCCTGAGCAGTCACAGCCTTATTTATTTATTTATACTTATTTATTTCCACAGCCTGATTTTATATTAACAGTGAGATGACATGGACCCCTGGAATCTTCAGTGGCCAGGCTCCTGTTCAATCTCCCAGGCCCCACAAGTTGCCCAGTCTTCAGCTGTGCTGGCAGCTGAAATGATGGTCGTATATGCGGGTCGGTTTTTTCATTTCGAAAGCAGCATCCACCTTGCAGACAATTTAGAAAACAAAGAACAGAAATCGTCCATAATTTCACCACTGTCAAACAACATTCCTTCTCTTTTCCTTATTTTTTACGTGGGATCAGTATTCTGAATCAATCAATCAATCTCTCTCTCTCTCACTAAACACCATCATAGCATTTTCTCCTATAGTTTTCAAAATCACCCCATATATTTTTCTAACACATTGCTATACCTATCTTAGTTTTTTATTTAATGTGGTGTTGTACATTTTCCTCTGCAGGTAAAATATTCTTTTTATTAGACTGTGTTTGCAATATATAATGAATACGCACATCTGGCAGAATTCATACACATACATATTGCATCTTAATCTGTTTTATACTTCCCCTTCCCCTCCTCTCTCCCATCTCCCCCATCCTAGATCCTTTTTCCATCTCCGCAAAGTCTACCTCCCTGTTTTGTATCATCTTTTATTTTGCTCTTTATATTATTCATACTTCGGTTCCTCATATAAGAGAAACAACTTGATATTTAACTTTCTATGTCTGATTTATTTCACTTAGCATTTTGGTTTCTGGATGCATCTATTTTCCTACAGATGACTCAGATTTTTTCTTCTTCGTGCCCCATTTGTGTGTATGTAACACATTTCATTCGTTCACCTGTTGAAGGCCATATGGGCTGACCATGTTGTTGAAATACCCTTGCAGAGTGGCTGAGAGCTGGGAGGGGAGATCTGAGGAACCAGGCTCGGGTCCTGCATGATGCCCACTGTGTGCCCACACACACTGTGTCCACTACCCCTTCCCCCGTCACTGCTTACTTTCTGGTTCTCGCTCCTATCCCTCATGTGCTGTCACATGCACCTTTCATCTCGGGGCCTGCTTCCTCCCCCACACCCAGACACTGGGGTGCATGCGGCCCACTCACTGTCATGCCCCTTTGCCTTCCCCAGAGCGACATCGGCTGGCGCCCTGACAGCACCCACATGCTGGTGTTCTCCACCGAGTCAGCCTTTCACTATGAGGCCGACGGTGCCAACGTGCTGGCCGGCATCATGAGCCGCAATGACGAGAAGTGCCACCTGGATGCCACAGGCACCTACACCCAGTACAAGACACAAGACTACCCGTCGGTGCCAACGTTGGTGCGCCTGCTCGCCAAGCACAACATTATCCCCATCTTCGCCGTCACCAACTACTCCTACAGCTACTACGAGGTGTGGGGCCCAGGCCCCCCTGGGAGAGGGCACAGGGAGCATCTGAGGCCCTGTCCTCCCTTTCTTCCTCTCTGCTTCCCTCCTTCCTTCCTTTCTGAAGCTTTCAGGCCTCTGAGAGTGGGGCCAGGTGGAAAGGTCACATGCTCACCCCCCAACCCAGTTCCCAAGCAGGTGGGGGCTAAGAGGGCAAGCTCTAGAACACATTGGCAGGTCCCAGGCCTCAGTTTCCCCACCTGGAAAGTAGAGACGATCCCAGGGATTCAAGGAGATGCTTAACCCAAGGCCTGGCCTACTCTCCTGCAGAAACTCCACACATACTTCCCCGTCTCCTCGCTGGGTGTGCTGCAGGAAGACTCGTCCAACATCGTGGACCTGTTGCAGGAGGCCTTCAACGTGAGGGCTTTGTGGGCCGCAGGGCCTGAACCCTGCTGGGGGAGGGCGAGGGAGGGCAGAGTCCAGTAGGGAAGGGTCTCTGGCCATGCCTCGGAGCCTGAGAAGCACACCATGATCCCACACACACCCACACATAGCCCCTGTGTGGGCACCACAGGTGGGGGCTAGGGGAGCAGGCCCCCCCATCACCGATCATCTGCCCTTGCCCTCATTTAGCGCATTCGCTCCAACCTGGACATCCGGGCCCTGGACAGCCCCCGAGGCCTGCGGACAGAGGTCACCTCTAGGATGTTCCAGAAGACAGAGACTGGGTCCTTCCACATCCGGCGAGGGGAAGTGGTATGCCTGTGCTGGGCAGCAGGATGGGAACAGTACCCTGTGAGGAGCGGAGTCTTCTAGGGGTCAGGCGGGCCTGTGGTCCAGTCCCCTGGGATCAGCCCTGCTGGATGTTTGCAGCACAGTCCCTGGCATGTCCACAGCTGTGTCCCTGTAGTGAGATAAGAGACAGCTTTGAGCTGCAGAGCTGCTAAGTAGAGCGAGCGAGCTAACGTTGCAGAGCCAGAGGAGGCTCTTGTTTTCACTACTGCTGTTTTGACAACTGCTGAGGAAGGCATCCTTGGCCCTAATTGCCAGCAGGGAGTCGGGGCCAGGGACCCAGGCCCATCCCAGAAGTCTGAGGGCCAAGGACTTCATGCTCCAGTGGCCCCTGGACTTCTGACTGATGACAGGATCCCCGCAGGGAACATATGACGTGCAGCTGCGGGCTGTGGAAAACGTGGACGGGACCCACATATGCCAGCTGGCAGGAGAGGACAAGGCAGGCAACATCCACCTGAAGCCCTCCTTCTCCGATGGTCTCTGGATGGACGTGGGCATCATCTGCGACGTGTGCGCCTGCGAGCGGGTACGACTCAGCCCTCCTGGGTGGGAGGAAGAAGCTGAGCCAAGTACCTGGGGCCCTGAGTGACAAAGCAGAGCCTCCTGAGGACACACAGGCCTGTGGGCTGTCCTGAGGCACAGGGGCAACAGAAGTGCCCAGCAGCCCTGGTCCGTTCTTTCCGCGCACCCCATTTATGGTCTTGTTTCAGCAAAAAGAGGTACAGTCAGCTCGCTGCAACTACAGAGGAGACTTCATGTGCGGACACTGTGTGTGCCACGAGGGCTGGTGAGTGGGGGCGGGAACCTGCTCCAGGAGGTCACCTGCAGGGTCCTGACTCTAGGTGCACCTTGTACAGCAGCTGGGGGTGGGGTGGCGGGTCACAGGAGGGGTCATGTTGCTTTGAGCCCTGAGTCCAGCTCAAAGCATTTAGGATGGTTTTGAGTTAGGATTTTTTAGTTTTATTTATTTGTTTAGACACAGGGTCTCACCATGTAGTTCAGGCTGGCTTTGAGCTACTTTGTAGCCCAGGTTGGTCTCGAACTTGCAATGAGCCTTCTGCCTTAGCGTCCCAATTGCTGGGATTGATTTATGATGATGCCCAAGCAGTTCGCATTCAGGCATTCATTAGGCTGTAACGTTTGCCAGGTTAGGGGTATTCAATGCATGGTCAGTTTACTATTATTTTCAGTTTGCAATAGACTAATTGTACATGGATGAGGAGCATCTGCATGTAAATAATAGATATCTGAATGTCTCTGGGCAAGGTCTGTGATGGGGTGGGGTGGCTGCTGAGGTGGGCTTTGGGGTTGGGGGGCGCAATTTACCTACCTTTCACCTACCTTTCAATTTACCTATGCCTTTCATATTTTGTGTTCTTGGTTTTGGTTTTTGTTTAGTTTTTTTGGACCAGAGACTTAGCATATAGGTCAGGCTGACCATGAACTCATGGTGATCCTGCCTTAGTCTCCTGAGTGCTGGGATTACTAGCATGTGCTACCGTGCCCAGCCAATAAAATTTTAAAGATGCTGGCCGGATCTGGTGGCACACACGTGTAATCACAGCTACTCAGGAGGTTGAGGTAGAAGATCAAGCATAGTGAGACCCTGTCTCAGAAACAGACAGACAGGGGTGTGACACACTGAGTAGTCTGTTGTGACTCTAGGGAGATAAACAGCAGGGAGGGACACTCAGCAGGGAAACAGACCCTGAGCTTGGCTCTTAGCTCAACCACTGCTGTCCTCATGACTTGGGCCTGCCTCAGCCCTTGACAGCCTCAGTTCCTCATCTGTAAAATGGGACAGTAAAAGCCCCAGGCCTCCTCCAGGGCTGAGGGGAAGTGGCCGGCTCCTCCCGCAGGATTGGCAAGACCTGCAACTGCTCCACCGGCTCCCTGAGTGACACTGAGCCCTGCGTGAGGGAGGGCGAGGACAAGCCGTGCTCTGGCCACGGCGAGTGCCAGTGTGGGCGCTGCGTGTGCTATGGTGAAGGCCGCTACGAGGGTCACTTCTGCGAGTACGACAACTTCCAGTGCCCCCGAACCTCTGGGTTTCTCTGCAATGGTGAGTTCACACCCACTGCCAGGGCTGGGGGCCACAAGGACCTAGGCTGGAAGGGCAAGGCTAGGAGTCAGGGGCCCCACATTCAAGCCAAGCACTGCTTCCACTGCAGCTCCCACTGCCATGAGTGCCTCCTCTAAGTCCCACCCCTGCCTGGACCCCACTTCCTTCGTCTGTGACATCAATGCCCAAAGTCCCTGGGAGCATCACAGTTCCCTTCCTGCTTTGTTTTTTAGGTATAGCTTTGTTTGTTTTAGTGTAAGTATGTGTCTGTGTGTCTGTATGTCGTCTTGGGGATTGGACCCCGTGTCCCAAGCATGCCAGGCAAGTACTGTACCACTGAGCTACATTCCCAGCCCCTGCTTCTGTTTTAAGGCCCTGACTCTCCTGAGCTTCCCTCCAGCTGCTCAGATCTGTGCCTGTCCCCCATTTTCCACTCCCTTATCAGGATGGGGCCCACCCAGCTCTACCATCTGTGGTTGGCAGGTATATGGGAAGGTGAACTTTCTTCTCTCCAAAGATGCTGTCATCACTGGAGTTAATTATCTCCTCGTATCCCCACAGGGCCTAACACTGGCCTAACACCCAGGTCATGGTCACACAGCCTGGCTAGCATTACACAGCTGGGCAGGGGGCACATCTGAAACTAGGAGGAACACAGAAGCATGGGGATTTGAAGGGACCAGGATGAATGAAAACTCACTCATGGAAGACTTACTAAGCTCCCACTGTATATTTACCACCAGAGGTTGAAGCCTTGCTTGTCTTATCTTTTCCTTCAATCTTATTTTTGTCCACCATTTCTTCTCCTCAATTGTCCATCCCAGAATGTGGTCAGAGAAAGGGAGAACTGGGCACATCTGAAAAAATGCAGATAGGTAGCACAAGTGGAAGTATGAGAGAGGAAGGGCTGGGAGATGGCCCTGGGAGAGGAGGCAGGGACCGGGGGCAAGAACCTAGGTGCTAATTCAGGGCAGGGCTTTAACTTTGAATCTAAAGGAGTCCTGGGTGTTTCAATTTCATTTACTATTTGTAGGGTTTTTGTTTGTTTGAGACAGGGTCTCACTATGTAATCCAGGTTAGCCTTGAACTTGTGTTGATCCTCCTGCCTCTGCCTCCTGAGTGCTGGGATTAGAGGCATGAGCCACTCCAGTCTGGCTAAGACCAGTCTAAACTACATAACCAGACTCTGTCTCAAAAAATCAAAACAAAGGGGCCAGGATAGCACCTGCCTGGCAAGCGTGAGTCCTGAGTTCAATGCCCGGTACCAAAATAAACAAAAAACCAAACCAAAACAAAAAATGCTTTCCTGATATTTGCAAATAATGACAGTACTTTTTTTATATATAGTTTTTTGTGTTTGTTTTTTTGTTTTGTTTTGTTTTTTTGGTACCGGGGATCGAATTCACAACCTTGTGCTTGCCAGGCAGGCGCTTAAGCCACTGAGCTAAATCCCTGGCCTTATATATAGTTTTTAATACTTGAGAATTTTTCTTGCCCATTGCATTGGCCAGGATCTTAAACATGTGACCATGCGACCATGTGATTGGACTTGTGTTTTGGATGTTCACTTTGGCCGCAACGTGGAAGGCTGAGTACAGGATGGAGGGGGAGGCATGAAGAGAAGGAGAATCCGAGGGTGGGGATCAGAGGGCTCCTGCCCTCGCCCCCCCCCCCCAGCAGACTGCAGGTGCCAGTGCAGCTCTGCTCTCCTCTTCCCCTTCCCTGCAGACCGGGGACGCTGCTCCATGGGCCAGTGTGTGTGTGAGCCTGGTTGGACGGGCTGGGGCTGTGACTGTCCCCTCAGCAATGCCACCTGCATCGACAGCAATGGGGTAGGCATGGGCATGAGGCAGGGAGTGTGGGCACCAGCGGGGCCTCAGTCAGAAGGAAACCAGAGGAGAAGAGGAAAGAAGTAGGCAGGGATGGGCACAACTGGCTCACTGGTGACCCTTCCTGGCCCAGGGCATCTGTAATGGACGTGGCTACTGCGAGTGTGGCCGCTGCCACTGCAACCAGCAGTCACTCTACACGGACACCACCTGCGAGATCAACTACTCAGCGGTGAGGCCAGAACTGCTGGGGTGTGGGGATGGCAGCCCAGGCCCAGGGCAGGACAGGAAAGGGGCACTAAGTACCGTGGAGGAGGAAGCCGAGGACACGAGACTGGGGGAGGAGGGTCTGCTTGACACAGTGCCCATCCGTCCCTCCCTCCCCTCCCAGATCCGCCTGGGCCTCTGCGAAGACCTGCGGTCCTGCGTGCAGTGCCAGGCCTGGGGCACTGGGGAGAAGAAGGGTCGTAGGTGTGAGGAGTGTAGTTTCAAGATCAAGATAGTGGATGAGCTTAAGAAAGGTAAGGGCAGAAACCCAGAGCTGGAGTGCTGAGAACTGGGGGGGCTAGGGTGACAGCCCATCAGGGTGTCCCTCCTCTGGGAAGGGGATGCAAAATCCCCTTCAAGATCAAGTCAAGATCACACATTCTGGTTTTTTAGGTTTTTTGTTTTTCTTTTCCTTGAGGCATGCTGTCATTGTGTAGTTCTGGCTGCCTTGAACTCACTGTGTAGCCCAGGCTGGCCTCAAACTTGCAGTGATCCTCCTGCGTCATCCTGAGTGCAGAGGATTACAGGCATGTACCACCATTCCCCATACATTCTGGACAGGGAGGAGCCACAGAATCCAGAGAGGGGACACTGGGCCCAGTAAAGGGGTAAAAAAACTGGACAAGCATGGTGCTGCCCACTTAAAATCTCTGCACTCTGGAGGCTGAGCCAGGCTATCCCAAGTTCAAGGTCAGCCTGGGCAACTTATGAAATCCTGTCTCAAAATTTAAAAAAATAAATTTTTTTTTTTTAATGGCTATGGAGGGCTGGAGATTTAGCTCAGCAGCATAAGCGTCTGCCTGGCAAGCGCAAAGTCCTGTGTTCAATCTCTGGTTCCCAAAAAGTAAAAATACAAAAGGCTATGGATATAGCTCTGTACAAAATCCCTGAATTCAATCTCCTGTACCTCAAAAAAGTCTGGGCAAAGGCATAGAACCGAGGCAGTAAGCACACAGTCTGGCAGGAGGCACATAGCTGAGTAAGGGACAGAAGCTTGGGGAAGGCCTCCCTGGTGTGGGCAGGGATATGACCACAGCAGAGGCCCAGGCCCACACAGGGCACACAGTCGGCCTGTGGGGACACTGCCTTCCCTAGGTCAGATACACTGGCTAGACACCAAGACTCCAGATGATGCCCCAGGCAGGGAAGTGGGGAAAATCGATTTGCAGATCTGACTCTGCCAGGCCAGCCCTAGGTAGAGCAGGCCCAGAGAAGGGGGTGTCTCCCCAGGCTCTGGGGGCTCCTGGGTGGGGTGCCCTGCTGACCATCTGTGGATACAGCGGAGGAGGTGGTGGAGTACTGCTCCTTCCGGGACGAGGATGACGACTGCACCTACAGCTACACCGTGGAGGGCGACGGCGTCCCTGGGCCCAATAGCACTGTACTGGTGCACAGAAAAAAAGGTGAGCTGGTGGTGGGTGCGGTGGGTACAGGGAGCCGGTGGCTGGCAGAGCCCGGAGGGAGCAGGTGCCTCTTCCTTTTCTTCCCCCAGACTGCCCTCCCCTCAACTTGTGGTGGCTCCTCCCACTCATCCTCCTGCCGCTCCTGCCGCTGCTGCTGCTGCTGTGCTGGAAATACTGTGCCTGCTGCAGGGTGAGCCCCGGGGCCCTCCCCTGCTGCCTCCCCTCCACGGGCCACGCTGAGCCTGGGGTCCAGGGAGACAGACTGCCTGGATTCGGGTCCCAGTAGTGTGACTTCAAGCAGTTTACGTGATTTTCCCAATCCTCCACTTCCTCTTCTGTACGACCAGAACTAGTAAAACTGACCTCAAAAAATGATAGTTTGAAGCCTCTCCCCCAACCAAGAATTTAAATGAGTTAAATCAGAGAAAGTTCTCAGAAAGGAACTAGAATACATTTTTTTTTTCTTTCAGTCATGGAAATTGAACCGAAGGCCTTTGCACTGAGTTACAGTACCAGGCCCTGCCTGTTTCAAAATCAGTTTTTAGGTTGAGGCAGGCTCTTTCCAAGTTGCCCAGGCTGGACCCAAACTTTGAATCCTCCTGCCTCAGCCTCTCAAAGTGCTGGTGTTATGGGCATATATATGCCACAACACCTGGTTACTAAACAGCATTTTCAGCCCTGGCTTATTTCTTTCCTTCCTGATCATGGCTCCTGAAGGCTTAGCTAACCCAGCCCTGGGCCCCATGTCACTCCTAAGTGACAGCAGTGCTGATGAAACCTGTGAATTTCCCGGACGCCTGTGAATCCTAGAGCCCCAGGTCGCAGGGCAATCTCTGTTGCTGGGTCGAACTCTTCCCTCAGCTCAGCATGGCTCTCTGTGTGGTCACAGCACTGTGCATCTACACAACTTCATTTTCTCCTCTCGGTCACCCTATGAGGTCAGTGGCTCCTCTGTGACAGATGGAGAAACTGAGGCTCAAAGAACAGGCGATATACACAAATCGTCATAAGAGCTTCCAGCTCTTGTGCCTCTTGCCCCAGCTCCTCCCTCCACCAATCATCCGCAGACTGGACCTCAGGAGCCCCTTTCTGGGGCCGCCCTCCCGCCAAGGACCTAGGAGCCACAATAGGGAAGGCAGAAGTGGTCTGCCAGGTGCTGAGGGCCTACCTGGGGAGGTCAGGCAGAGCCTGGAGAGCGCGGAGGACAGAGAATGCATAGCACAGAAGGATGGATTGCAGGCACATAGGCTGCTTGCTGAGCTGACCCCCAGGGTGGCAGAGTATTCACTCGTGTTACATGCAAAGGGATTTCTGTATTCAAATATGTTTGAGAAACAGGTTTTTTCTCTGCTAGAGTTCTCAGAGCCTTTGACTGTAGTGAAGCTTCAGGAAGGGGGTGGCTGGAGGAGCCTGCCTGGCGTGGGGCGGCTGCCCCAGCCCTCACCCTGCCCCCTTGTCTCCTAGGCCTGCCTGGCACTTCTCCCTTGCTGCAGCAGAGGTACGGGCCGGGCCGGCACAGGCAGGGGCAGTGGGGTTGGGCCCTGAGCGTGGCTGGGTGAGGCTGCTGAGGGGCCTGTGCTGAAGACTCTTCCCTGCAGGCCACATGGTGGGCTTCAAGGAAGACCACTACATGCTGCGGGAGAACCTGATGGCCTCGGACCACCTGGACACACCCATGCTGCGCAACGGAAACCTCAAGGGGCGTGACATGGTCCGCTGGAAGATCACCAACAATGTGCAGCGGCCCGGCTTTGCCACCCACGCTGCCAGCACCAACCCCACGGAGCTGGGTGAGGGCGGGGGAAGCTCCAGATGGAGATCCACTGTTCCTGTTTGCTCTGTGTGTTGGGGTTAGCCACTTCTGCCCCTTCCTGGTGGCCCTGCAGGCCCCAGGCCTGGGTGTGCTGTGCCTGCTGCACCCAGGTGGCCAGTTGTCCCCCCCCCCCGTCCTAGCATGGTCTGTGGAGGGGCGCTCTGTGGGGACCACCGTTTGGGGGCTGATGACATCCATCTCTTCCGCCTGCCTGCCCCTAGTGCCCTACGGGCTGTCTCTGCGCCTTGCCCGCCTCTGCACTGAGAACCTGCTGAAGCCTGGCACTCGAGAGTGCGACCAGCTGCGCCAGGAGGTGGAGGAGAATGTGAGGACCCAGGAGGCTGAGCTGGGGCTGAGATGGGCGCGGTGGCAGCAGGGTGGGAGATTGGAGGACAGCAGCTGTGGGACCTAGAATTTCCCAGGCAGCCAAAGGGCCTTTTGGATCTGGCCCCAGTGCTGGCCCAGGGGACCTGACAGTCTCACCATCCTCCCCCTTTGCCTGGCAGTTGAGCGAGGTATACAGACACATCACCGGGGACCACAAGCTCCAGCAGACAAAGTTCCGGTGAGTCCCACGGTGCCCCAGGTTGGGTGGGGGCAGCCAGGGTCTGTGGAGCTGGGTGGCAGCTGCTCACACAGTGACCCTAAGAGCTCAAGTCCCAGGCAGATCCTGCTCCCACCCCCGGGACCATCTGGCTCATAATGCCTTCTTTGCCCCCACAGACAACAGCCCAACGCTGGGAAAAAGTAAGTTGAAGATACTCGAGTGGGAGAGGCCCACTTCCTGCTCCAGCCCCAGCCCCCTGCCGGGCTGACCCAGCTCTACCCCATCTCCATCCTGTAGGATGAGAGGGTCATGTCAAGAGTCCTTCCCTGGTCCATTCTCAACAAACATGGAAGGGACACACTCCCCGAGAAGCAGCCCCTGGACAGCCAGTGCCTGCCCTCCTACTGGCCACATCTGCCCCGCACCAACAGAGCCCAAGGCTGTGAGGCACTCACACTGGGTGGCGGGTCACATAGCTCCATGCCCAGTTCCTCCCCTGAGCCCTGGCTTTTGGTGGGAGAGTTGGAGAGGAGGACCCCCTGCAAAGACCGTAGGAGAGCAGCAGCCCGGTGACATCAGAGGGTGGGGTTCAGCCAGCGCCCTCTGGGCCTGGCACTGTGCTAAGGGTGCTGCCCAGCTCATTTGGTACCAACCCTGTGAGGGAGGTACCATCGCCCTTCCCATTTGACAGGTGAGGAAACTGCAGCTCAGACATGTTAAGTAACTTGCCCAAGGTTACCCAGCTATCAAGATCAAGAGCTGCCAGCCCTGTGCAGTGGGACATGCCTGTCATCTCAGCCCTCAGGGAGACTGAGGCAGGAGAATCAGTGTGAGTTTGAGGCCAGCATAGGCGACATAGTGAGTTCAAGGCCAACCTGCAGTTCAGAGTGAAATCATATCTCAAAAAACCAAAAAGATAGACAGACAAAGAAATATTAAAAATATTGAAGAGGGCTGGAGATGTAGCTCAGTGTGAAGCCTCTGGGTTCATTCCCCAGCACAAAAACAGCAAACAAACAACAACAACAAAACTGACTCAGAGCACAGCTCCGTGGAGCAGCACTTGCCTGGCACACGTGGGCTCTGGTTTGATCTCCATCAAAACAAAACCAAGCACACAAAGCCTGGATTTGAAGCCAACAGGCTTGCTTTTTTTTTTTTTTTTAAAGACAGGGTCTCACCATGCAGTTCAGGCTGGATTTGAACTCACTTGGTAGCCCAGGCTGGCCTTGAACTCACAGTGCTTCTCCTGCCTCAGCCTCCAAAGTGCTAGGATTACAGGCCTGCACCACCACATCCAGCTGGAGGCCTTTCTTGAGCAACCACCCCCAGCTTCTTGGCTGTCCCGGGTTCAGTTCTCACATTGCCAGCCCTCGCTGGGGACTGCCCAGGGAAGCCTATCTCCCGGATGAGGATGCCAAGGCTGTGCCAGGGTCCTAGGGCCAGCAGGTATCTCTGGTAGCGCCTGGCTCTGAAGACCCTGCACCCTTACTGTCTCATGTTCTACCCCTGCTGGGGAGAGGACGATAGGAAGAAGACAGGCAGGGGCAGATGGCAGGCTGACACCTTCTCCACCCAGACTGCCCTCCCTGACCCAGGCAGGACCATACCATCGTGGACACGGTGCTGATGGCGCCCCGCTCGGCCAAGCAGGCACTGCTGAAGTTGACAGAGAAGCAGGTGGAGCAGGGGACTTTCCACGAGCTCAAGGTGGCCCCTGGCTACTACACCCTCACTGCCGAGCACGGTAGGTGGACAGCCTCCCTGCATTGCCCCCTTTCCCTTCCATTGTGTCCCTGAGACCCACGCCTGACCCCCCACAGATGCCCGAGGCATGGTGGAATTCCAGGAGGGTGTGGAGCTGGTGGACGTGCGTGTGCCTCTCTTCATCCGGCCTGAGGATGACGAGGAGAAGCAGCTGCTGGTGGAGGCCATCGACGTGCCTGTGGGCACTGCCACCCTCGGTCGGCGCTTGGTAAACATCACCATCATCAAGGAGCAAGGTGGGTTGGCACTGGCAGGGGGCAGAAGAGGGCAGTCTACGCACCTTGTTCCCCCTGATGGCCGCCAACTGGAAGTGGGACCTGGCCATACAGACGAGGCCAGGCCTAAACCTCTGTAACCTTAGATCCTCCATTTGCAAATTGGATACGGGCCTCTCTGCATAGTGCCTGCTAAGTACTCAGCGAGGGACTTGATTGGCGTGGGCATAAGCAGCCCGCCATTCCTCCATGCAGAGGAGAACTTAGGCAAGGCAGAGGTCCTGCACCATGGACGGTCCTTCCTGCATCTGAGGGCCCCCTTGGCCCCTGAGCCTTCTCCCCACCCAACTCTGGGACCCTCTGGGCCTACTCTGTCTTTGTCCCTGAGTTTCACGGTGGCTCCATCTTGGGTCCTACCTTTGCCAAACTTCCACTCATGCTGGGAGACTTTCCTGTCCCGTCCCTCTGCCCTTCTTGGAGTGGTGGAGCTGGGTTAACCAGGAGACTGACAGGCTGGGCTGGGCTAGAAGAAGGGCAGGAGCTGAGAGGGGACTGAGGCCAGGACTGTGACTGACACCCTGGCTCCTTGCAGCCAGTGGGGTGGTGTCCTTTGAGCAGCCCGAGTTCCGGGTCAGCCACAGCGAGCAAGTGGCCCGCATTCCTGTCATCCGGCGCATCCTGGATAACGGCAAGTCCCAGGTCTCCTACCGTACCCAGGACAGCACGGCGCAGGCCAACCGGGTAAGGATGGGTGTGCAGTCCAGGGTCACACACTAGGGCAGAACTCATGTGGCAGCTGCCTGAGTCCCTCCTAAAGACAAGCCCACCTGCCCCTGCCATCCTGGGAAAGGAGGTCTCACTGGAATGCCAGTGGCACCTGGGGTGAGACCTAGAGCCAGGGACTCAGGCCAAGAGAGCTGCTTCCTCCTGGATGGGCCAGAGACCTGTCCATCCCTGTCCACCCTCCAGGCCTGGACATACCAGAGCTTCCTGGAGAGGGGGACCCCTGCACGCTGTCCTGGGTCCTCAGGTTTCCTGAGCCAGAAGCATGGAGCTCGTGTGCCTGGGCCTCCCAGCTGTCACTCCTGGTTCTCCCTGGACCAGCAGCCCTTCCAGGCAGGGTTGTGGCCAGAACTGGTATCCCGTCACTGCAGAGGCCCCACATCAGGAAGAACCAAAACCCGGTGGTTGACATACTTGATTTTTCATTTGTTTTTCTGTTTGTTGTCTTTTTGAGACAGGGTCTCACTCTGCAGTTCAGGATGGCCTTGAGCTCACTTTGTAGCTCAGGCTGGTCCCAAATTCGCAACAGTCCTCCTGCCTCAGCCTTCTGAGTACTGGGATTACAGGTGTGCACAATCACGCCTAGCGACATACTTGATTTTGCCTGTAGGGTTTTTGATTTTGTTTTTAATTCTGCATTTATCACCAACTTTTGGTACTGGGACACTGGGAATCCAACTCAGGACCTTGTGCTTGTCAGGCAGGTGCTGTAACTTTTTTTTTTTTTTAAACCAGGGATTGAACTCACAATCTTGCACTTGCCAGGTAGGCGCTTAACACCAGTGAGCTAAATCCCTGGCCCCAGACGCTACAACTTTTAAAAACTAAAATTGCTGGACGTGGTGGCACCACAAGCACCCTGGCCACACCCCAGTTTTCTGTACTTTGTGTCATTGGTAGAAAACATTCTCATCATTATTTCAATATTCCCAGTAAAAATTCCAATGAATTATTTGTCCATAAATCCTACTGATTATGCCTTATTCTACAAGGGAGGCTGGCTACCCTGTTACGCTTTCCAAAAATGTGAGAGGGGCTGAGGATGTAGCTCAGTGTAGAACACTTGCCCAGCATGCAAGAGACCCTGGGTTCACTCCCTGCAAATATAAAACAAAACTTGAGTACTTAACTTTTAGAAAAATATTTAGGCTGGGCATGGAGGCACATGCCTGTAATTCTGGCACTTGGGAGGCTGAGGCAGGAGGATCACCATGAGTTTGAGATCAGCCTGGGCTACATAATTGAGTTCAAGGCCAGCCTGAACTACATAGATAGTGAGACTTTGTCTCAAAAAAAAAAACAAACAAAAATTTCTGTATTATTTCTCGCCATTTTATTTTTAAAATCTCCAACTTTTTTCCTTCTTGGAGACAGTGTCTTGCTGTGTAGTTCAGGCTGATCTTGAACTCACTTTGTAGTCCAGGCTGGCACTGGCAGTGATCCTCCTACCTCAACCTTCTGAGTGTGGGGAATTACAGATGTGTGCTACCATGCCTGGCTTAATCTTCAACTTTTTTTTTTTTTGGTCTTTTTGAGACAGGGTCTCACTATGCAGTTCAGGCTGGCCTTGAGCTCACTTTGTAACCCAGGCTGGTCTCAAACTCTCAGCAATCCTCCTGTCTCAGCCTCCTACAAGTGCTGGGATTATAGGTATGCGTCATCACACCCAGCTAATCTTCAACATTTTTTGACAATTTTTTATATCAATGATTTTAGTTTTTAAATGTTGGTAATAAATTCAAAATTAAAAACAAAGCTGAAAGAAACATGGGAAGACAAAATTAGCATCCATTTATCTTTTATAAAGATATACCGATTTTTAATATTTGCTTTTTCTGTTTGTAAATACCTATATAGATAGCTTACATAGACATCTATAACTATATATCTGTATAGATAACCATATACATAAAGACAGGAAGTTGTTAGTTTTCTGAACTATTCAAAATTATAGCTACTGGGCCGGGGATTTAGCTCAGTGGCTTAAGTGCCTGCCTTGCAAGCCCAAGGTCATGAGTTCGATCCCCGGTACCAAAAAAAAAAAAAAAAAAAATTATAGCTACTATTCAAAACTATTCAAAGTTATAGCAAAATTACTTTTTAACTATTCAAAATTATAGCTATAATTTTTGAACTATTCAAAATTATAACTATTCAAAATTATAGAGTGTGTGTGGTGGCACATACCTGTAATCCCAAGCACTCAGGAAGCAAAGGCAAGAATATTGCCACTAGTTTGGGGCCAACCTGGACTCCATAGTGAGCTCATAGTGAGACCCTGTCTCAAAAAAAAAAAAAAAAAAAAAAAAAAGGCTGGTGTGGTGTGTGCCTGTAATCCCAGCACTTGGGAGGCTGAGGCAGGGCAGATCACTGCAAATTCAAGGCCAGCCT
>PVJX010018553.1:0-36273 GCA_004027295.1 Dolichotis patagonum
TATATTAAGGCTTTTAAAATCAATATATGGCTTCAGAAGAAAAGACTTTCAAAGATATTTAATTTTTTTTATTTGTTCTTGATTCACAGCCATACTGCTCTACTAAAACTGAAACACCAGACTCAGGCTTCAAGTTCTGGTGAGAAAGATGAAGGACAGTAAGAGGGGACACATACCTTTCATTTCACCCAACCAAACTCATCCTGAAGCCCTGCCATGAAATCAGTATACAGGGAAGTCCTTCAAACTGAATCTAGACTGACGCATTGTTAAATTTGGGTTTTGTAAAGCAAACTGCTAGGACTCTGCAGTTTTGGCTGCAGGACTTTGTAGGGCTTCAGCAGCTCAAATGTTGGAGCCTAAGACCTGTTCCAGTGCCAAACATTTGTCCACACGCTGTTCCCTTGCAGCAAAGACTCGGCCCTATGAACATCCCTTTGACTAGAGAAAGGTCCTCCTCCTCCCATTCCACATGTGGGAGGTGTCCCCTGGTAATGAAGTCATAGTGGGCTGAACGCATAGGCTGGAAATGAACTGCTGCACCAGTCCTCAGGAGAGGCAGGGGAATTGGTCAGCATCCCACAGTAACTGACCCCTGAGCAGGGAAAATACAGTCTGCTCTTAGGGTTGCAAAGCTTTTTCATTCAGGTGTTTCCAAGCTCTGCCATTAGATCATTATAATTTACAGAATCCCTCTACATAAAGTGAATGGGTTAAAAGATCAGATGGTTTCATCAATATAGTCTCTCTGTCAGTGCAGACTCTGCAGACAATGAGGAACCTTGTTTCATGAAATTTATTCCTCATTAGATGTCTCTGTGCCTTACGAAACCAGTCCCAGCTGAATAGGCCTCTTTCTTGTCATGTACATGATGCGTTATCTACAAGGATATCAACATAACCATATTCTGAAACAAAAGGCTTTCTACTTTTAAGAAATAAGGGCTGGGACAAAGTTGGATTTAGAATGCCATCCAGCTTAGAGTCCCTTACTCAGTCCCCAACAATCCAGTAAAATACCTATAAAGAAACACACAAAAATGAAAACATACACTACTACCAAACCTGGAACTGAATAACTTGTTTTCAGAATGAAGGGTTGATTTCTATTAACTATAAGAAAAGAAAAATGGGCATAAAAATGGGCATAAAGTTACACCACGCTTCTTTGTGCTGTAACCACTGGAAATAGAGCTAGCATTCCAAGGCCACCACACCAAAAATGGATAGGACGTAGGTAAGAAGTCTCCGGCTCCACTTCCTTAATGTGATGCACTTTGGGGAAGACTGCAGTCTTCCTGTCCTCTTCCCTTCTCTGTCCATTTTTCATGATTCTATGTGTAGTCAAAGACCAGAACTTACTGGTCTAATAGACAGGCTTAAGATTCTCGGCCTAGAGTATAAAAAAGGATTTAGATGCTTTGCACATTAAGACACTCTTCTGCTGCTCGTGAAGAATAAGATCTAAGACAAAACACAAACTTTTTATTTGAAAACCACTGTATCTTTCCTTGCACTAAAAACAAGAAATAAGGGAGGGGAAGAGATCATTAGATATATTAAAATTTATATTAGACTATCAGAACAAAAATGAGAACTCTAATACTAATAATTTTCAGGATGAACTAAAATCTGATGATGATACGTAATATTATCTGAAGAAAATTTTAGGAAACTACCTCTTACCTTCAGTAAAAAGATGCAGTGGAGTAAAATCTTCATGCTAAGCAGTTAAAAATATAAAACAGCAAATAAAAGAAAATGAATGATTAGGTAAAATGAGACTGTCACGAAACTAAACAATGGATAGCAGAATTTCAATCTATAGTATAGACAAAGAAAATTTGATGCTATTCAAAAATTAAATTAGTTGAAAACAGTATCTTATACTAAATGTTCATTGAAGAGGTGTCAAATTTAAAATACCAACCATGCTCCGACCTCTTCAAAACTGTGAGATTGCGCATTGTAGCTGCCTGGCAGAAAAATGAACTTTTCAGTAACTTTTGAGTTTGCTCTTTCCTCCTGGTGAATTTGATGTAAACAGTTTTAATGGAAGAGAAGATTAAGTAAAAAACATTAAGTAAAAACTTCCTATGTAAACAGGTTGCCTAAATTTGACACATACCTCTCTAAGGAGTGTGTCTTGGGTCTCCTGGGCTTGTGCCTTTCCTCAGGGTCAGGTGGGACAGAGATGTGCTGCAATAAGGGCTTATCTTGAAGACAGGAAGCACACTTTATCAAGGATGGATAGCTGACCGCCTTACAGTTTTTTTGGCCTATAACTGGGGTAGGGCTAAAATGATGTTTCACACATTAGTTGTTCAATAGGAAGAAGAAAAGCAAAAACCTTTCTAGATATCCATGAACATCTGGAGACTCAGCTAGCACAAGCAGGCTGGAAAGCTACGTTTCCCATGCTGTTAAGTACCTAAATTTAGTACCTTGTTTCATATTAGATATGATTTATTCTGAATTCCTTATTACGCATCTATCTCCCACAAATCAAATCATAATGCAGTGCACACTTAATTGGGATCAAAATCCTTCCAAATATTTTTGGTGCTTGCTAGCTTCCTCTTTATGTGAGGTTAATCAAAAGACAATGATGGAAATCTCCACCATCAGCCATCTAAAAGGAAACAGATGAAGTGGTAAAACAATAACACCCGGTTTTAGGACCATAACAAATATCATCAATCAGGCCACTCACAGGTTAACTATATCTCCAGCAGTGAGGCTGTCGGGCCTAGTGATCTTAGTAGGCCTGGATTAGAGCAGAGAGTCAAAAGCACGTGTGTCTAGAGAGACACAGCACTGACTCACCGGTTGGTCTTCCTCTTCAACTAAACTCCGGAATATGCATGACCAGGAAGCTGGATCTGGTGGGGTGGCCTTTTTGGTGGTCCTGCCTGCAGTAGAAAGGATCCAGATTGGTGGATAGATGGTAGTCAAGTGAGTATGTGTGTGGCAAAGTGGAAATAAAAAGAAAGACAAGGCAGGATACCCTAAAGAATCTTCTGGAGTGCTAGTTTGGTGGTGAAATATTTCCTTAGTGTTCTTTATCATAGAGATACCTTAATTCTCCATCAATTTTGAAAGGGTTTTGCAGGATATATTAACCTAGGCTGGAACATGCTTTCTTTAGGGCTTGAAACACTTCACTCCAAAAATCTTGTCTTTAGGTGTTTGTTGAATAGTCAGTTGCATTTTGAAAGGGTTCATCCTTGTAAGTGATCTGTTGCTTTTCTCAAAAAGTTTTTAAAATTCTGCTCTTATGTTGGACTTCTGGGGTTTTGACTGTGATATATCTTGGAGAAATTTTTTTTCTGATCATGGATATCTGGGTTATATATATCTCATTTATGTGTGTGTTAAATTATATTTTCTTATTTAGAAAGTTTTCTGCCATAATTTTTGGAAATGGGATTTTGAATGCCATTTGTGCTGTTGATTTTTTGCTAATTCCAATTAATCTTAGATTAGTCTTCTATGCATCATTTAGGAGCTGTTGGATCCATTTTCATATTTACTGGTGTTGTTTTTAAGGTATCTCTCATTAACTGGTGAAATAGTGAAACCACATATTCAACTTATGAAAGACTATCATGACACTTGGTCATTTCTTTTTTTAAATTATTTTATTTTAAAGAAAGAAAAGTAAAAATAAAAATGATACAGTTTCAAAACAGGATAAAGTAAAATTAACAATGGTTAATTAACATAATTATACTAATTTCTTTTAGTTCATTGGAAAATATCAGTTTGTGCTTATATTATTTGATAAAGTTTGCAAGCCTATATCTTGAAATCTGAACAACTACTTTGAAGATGGTAAAACTAGTCATTTTTGCTGCCTATACTTTCAATAGAAATTTTAATCTCTTGAATTTCTCTTTGGAACCTTTTTAAGAACTTTAAATGTTTTTTTATAGTCAACATTCATGGTTTTTTGGTATAGTTTTGATTAGCTTGGCTAATTTTTCTTTCATCAGTGTTCTCTGTAGACTTGCCGATCACTTTGTACGGTGGGTACATATCTGTTTAAATACATCTTGAAACTCTCCAAGAAACTATTGATCTCTTTTTTCCCTCCTCTGTTTTCCTTTCAAATAATCTTGTTGTGTGGCTTTTGATTTTCTCTCCATTGTACTCCATGGTTTAGTTTTAGGGGAGCTGAAAGTTTTTGCAGGAATTTTGGTGCCTTGCTTCTCATGTTTCTACATTTTTGTTAGTTTTTGTTGTTTGTTTGTTTGTGCAGGTCGATTACAGTGGAAGACTTTGTTTTTGGTATAGAGACATCTTTAGTTAATGTCCACTTTTCAGTGATGCATTCTAGGCATGACTATTTATAGGTTTTTGCCTTTGTCTTAAGATTCAAATACCTTCATTTACTTGAGTGGCAAGGCTGTACCATATTTGGCTATAAAATCTGTAACAATAATAGCATCAAACACAAAGTGGATATTGATATACTCTAAAAACCAATAATGTACCATCTTTGACCATGGAAAAGAGATCTGTAATAATAATGTAAATGTTAAGAAAAACCAAATATTGACCTATAGTAAATATCTACTAAACAGAACAGCTTTATTTCCTATAATAATAGAACAGTATGCATCAGTAGTAGAATAGAATTTATTATCTAAAAATTTATAAATCTTAATGGTTATATTAGTAAAGATAGAGAGGGTGAGGAACTAGAGAATGAGGAAAGTAAAATTTGAAAAATTATCAATGGGAGATTGGAAGGAGGAGAGAAAAGTGAAATGGAGGATCCCAGTGAGAAATAAAATGAAATTAATAATATTAGACAAGAGTAACAAAAAAGAACAAAGAAGAAAAACCAAAGCAAATTAAAGGACAAAAACAGAAATAAGAAAATATTAAAAGGAAAGAAGAAAATAAAGGACAAAAATCCCCAAATACAAATGAAACAAAAAGAGAGAAAATTTTGGGGAAAAAAAAAAAGTTTACAAAAAGGAAAATAAAGAAAAAATTGAGTCAAAAAAAATTCCTCTGTGTTTTTGAATGAATGGTATCTTTCCAGAATCTTCAGTCTTCGAATCCAGCTAGTCAGTATTTCCCTCACCTAGCTTTATATGCTTTGAGTTTGGGAGATGCCCTCCTTTGTCCAGGGATACCTCTTGTCTGTTTACCCCAGACAATAGCAACTGTCTAAACAATGGTATGTCCTCGTTCACTTCCAAGGATGGGAAAAGCAATCAACCCTCTGGTCTCTGCTGTATACAGGCCTTGGGTAGGAGTTTGAGCAGACAATTACTCTTAATGCCAAGACTTTCAGATTCAGTCTCCTCTAGAAGCCACACTTACTGGGTCTGGTTTCTCACTAGAGAGACCAGGGCCAAAGTCCTTCCCTATCTAAGTTTAAACCTATCAGGGAGTCTATGTCTAGCCCTCACTGTTTCTCTGGCTGTGTCCCATGGGTAGCTCTCACTGTGAGAGGAAAACTCCTGAAATACTGAAGTTGTTCAGTGGCTCAGTGTTAAACAACCTCTTCCCAAAACAGATCCTGATTAAACTCTCTTCTGCAGTGTGACAAGCAGTGTTCTGGGTTTCTTTTCCAAGTCTAGCAGGATAGCTTTGGTATGAGTCACCTTTAGAGCACAGTAAAAACCCACCTGATCAGATCTGTACTTTCTCCCTGGGTCTGCTTATTCTCTGGGTTTACCTTCTTGCCCTGGGCATTGGTCTGATCCAAGATCAGTTTGGTTGGTTTGTCAGTGCTTCTGCTGCTTTGTGCCAAGATGAAGCAAAATATAGAGCAATTAGAGTTAGTTGGTAGATGGTCATGGCCACAGCACCAGTGGCTGCTGCAGGTGCTGGTTAAATTTTGAAGGAGTTAAAATAACCAACAAATATGACACAGATATATATATATATATATATATATATATATATATATATATATATATACAATCTCCCAACAGTTCATTGTCATTTTTATTAATGAACACATGCTATATGTCACCAGCCATGTATGCGAGTTAATCTTCGTTGTCATCATGATGAGATTAAGAAAGTCAGTTAGATTGAGAAGGTGCTAACCTCATCATCAGATTAACCCATCCATAAATTTGTGAGTTACCAAAAAGCAGGGCCTAGTTTAAGGAAGCAGTTTTCTAGGGGGATGGTTTTGAAGAGTATGTCTTTTCTTGCTCAGTCATCTTCCTGGCTCTCGTGAGGTGAATAGCTTTCCTCTGTTGCACCCTCCCATCGTCATGTTTCTGCTTCACCAGAGGCCTAAAAGAATGGAGCCAGATGTCAGTGGACTGAAATATCTGACACTGAAAGCCAATATAAACCTTTCCTCCTTTAAATTATATATGTCAGATATTTTGTTCCAGTAATGGAAAGGTGAATAACATGTTATATGATCTATGTATATTTCAAATTAACCCTCACACATTCCTAATCATGGGTTACTTTGTTATAGTAATTATTGTTAGAATCATTGAGAGAATAACTCTATACTTTAAGAATTGACCTTAATTCATCTCTATCTTATCAAATAAAATATAGTTGCCTGGAAATATTACTTATATTGTGATGAGCTGCACACTAATGCTACCAAGAAATTATAAGATTTTTCAGAAACAATAAACTCAGGGTCATAATTATGATGATATTCCCTGTGTGACACAAAACTACATTTTAAGAGAAAGTTATCTTAGATATACAGTAAAATAGTGTGTTTGGTTGAAAAGTCCAAGCAAACCTGACCAGGCCAGCATACATGCCTGAGAATTCTTATCCATCTCACAGGACAGGAGGGTGGAGAAATGCCCAAAGCCCGTTGTACTCATGGACCTGAGCACCATCCAGGAACTCCTCAACCGCAATTATAGAAATGGAAGTCTGGTTCTCGGCAGAATCAGTACTCAAAGGGAAAAGTGAATTCAACGCTACCTCTGTTGTCACTGGTCATCCTGCATGGTCACACGCTACAGTTCAGTGATGTGACGAAGGGAATACTGACAGGCAATGGTCCCAATCTGATCAGCATCAGCTAGGGACAGCAGATGGCCATGTGGGATCCGGAATTGTTTGCTTTCCCATGGCTATCTGTGAATGGTGACAGACTCTGGCCCTTTTCCAGCATGTCCAGACCCCAGCTATTTATGATGCCAGAAGATGTCAGCAATTCAAACATCATAGATACAGCAAAACAATCATCAGACATGGTATAATTTTTTCACATACAAGAAAATATTTTTAACATTTCTTCTCCAATTTGAATACCCTTTAGTGACTGTGATAATTTTTTTTTATTTTGAAGGGAATAAAACCGAAAGAAATAAAACAGAATAGAGTCAACCAAAATAAAATAAAAAACATGATACGAGATTTCGAACAAGGTAAAAGGAAGTCAATAATGGCTTACATTGTTTTGTTTTGATTGGTTTTATTATATTCTGTTTTGTTTGATTTTATTATGCTTGATGGTATGGGTAGTTATTTTGAAGATAACAAGAGACATTATGGCAGCCATTAGTGATTGTGATATTTACACTGTACATAAATGAGCTTGTGAGTTTGAACAGAAATGTTTCTCTAAATCACTTCCTTATTTTCTTGTTTACAGCCCATTCACAGCCAATCATGACAAATCATTTAAGAGACTAACATGACCTGCCAAGTGGCTAGAATATTGGTGATAAAAGTGGATATTCCATATGACACACCAATGAAGTGACGCAGTGATGTTCAGAAGAGACTTACTTGTGCATTGCCTTCATTCATGTTAAAACTTCTGGTGCAGCTGGACATGGACAAAGACAGAGCCAGAATCAGAGGAAAAGTGTAGGAAAAACAGCAAAGCAGATGTATGAGAAGCCAGGTGGGTAGTAAAGCACGAGACAGGCCAGTGAGACTAGCGTCATCCCTCTCGCTCACAAACTGGCGCCCACAACATCCCCTCCCACCCCCTGTCTCCCGTTGCCTGGCATCCTGGGAGCAACTGCCCACCCCTGCAACCAGCTAAATAAACACCAACACTGCTCTTTCTCCTCAGGCCAAATTTCCTCCTAGAGTGGCTCCTCTTAGCCTCTTAATCGAAGTCCAGGTCACAGCAAGGGAAAACAGCCAAATGCGTATCAAGCCTGAGAGGTCAGTACTCAAAAGGAAAAAGAAAGGTCAGCAAGAAGTTAACAAGTGTAGAAAGACAGGGCAGTTTAAAAATCAACTCCTCCATGCTAACAACTCCTCCATGCTAAAAGTCAAACTGGGCTTATAGAGCAGGTGAGAATCTCCATGGCCTTGGACAGAATTTCAAAAGACCTATTTGACGCTAAGTAAAGGTAGCAGAAAAAATCATGAATGCAAAATCTTTCTGCTACCTAAAAAAAAGTATTAAAAATTAATGAAAAATGGACAACTAAAACAGTCAAAAGCAGGGGTGGGGGGCATTAAACTGAGGACATAATAAAATGCCGGCAGAATTAAAAAAAAAAAAGATTGCTATATGGCTTACTATCTGCCTTACACTTATAGAAAAACTACTAAAGAAAGACAAGTGACAAAATTCTATGTTTCTTAGAAATAGTTTCCAGTTTCAACAAGCACAGCTTATAGGCAATGTGAGCCAAGGAAATGACAAGGAAGTCTCGCAGAGTAGAAGATCCGGTACATCAACCAATCCTAGCACAAGGCAGAAAAAACAATGCTGCTTGAACTGTGAACTGACTAGAGGAATGGCCCAAAAGAATAGAATTCTTGTCCTCTGATAAAGATTGTATCCAGCCTGCAGTTAATGTTTTCCCACCTAAACAAAGGCTATAGAAAAGAGATCAAAATCTGAATCTATTTTCAAACTGCAGCTCAGAGAGGAAGAAATGTAGGCTTAAAAAAAAGAAGGGTGGCCAAAAGTATATACTTATAACCTGTCACAGTAAATAGAAGACTGGTTAGAGCTGTTTATATGTACATGATGTATGAACAAGAGAAAGAAGTATGGTAAAGAAATGAGTAGGCAAAAGACAGATGGTGAACAATGACAAAGAAAATTTGTCTAAAAAAACAGAGTGATGCTTCTTGGAAATGCTCTGAGGTATAGCATTTAAAAAATACTTGAATTGTATGCATGAAGTTAATAAAACTACAGAGTAAGTTGAACTCTCACAGCTAAGAAAACTAATTGATTACCAAAACAAGAATATATCAAATAAGTATATATCAAATATAACCCAAACCAAAATAGTATGGCTGAATTCACTAATTCGAAAGAAAGGTCTTTATTACAGTAAATATAGATAAGAATGATAAAGTGAAAATAACAAATAGAGAAGTGATGACGTATATATGTAAAGCATAGATCAAGAAATAATTCACTGAATGTCTTGGGTCAATAAATAATTTATTTGCTATATTAGAATGGTTATTTAAAAAGCACACAGAAAGCAAAGGTTGGTGATAATTGCACCCAGTAGAACACTTGTGTACCGCTTTGGAAAATACAAAATGGTATGTGTACTTTACTACACTTGATCTTAGCCAAAAGGCAAGAAGATGGTATGTGTACTTTAAAAATGGCACGGCAATTTCTCAAAAAAATTAAATATAGAATTACCATATTACCTAGCAATTCATCTTGTGAGTATATATTTCAAAGAATGGAAAGCATATCAATTTTCATAACCATATCTTCAAAATAGCCAAAATGTTGAAGCCATCAAGTGGCCACTGACAAATGCAAGACAAAATGTTATATACACATGATATTATTCATCCTTAAAAAGAAAGAAAATTCTAACACATGCTATAAATGATAAACCTTGAAAACAAGTGAAATAAGCCACAATGAGTATTGTATGATTCTACTTGTAAGTGTTATCTAGAGTAGTAAAGTTAATAGACATAAAATAGAATGATGATTCCAAGAGTGGGTAAAGGGATGAATGGTGAATTCTTTGTGGAGTAGACTTTCAATTTTGTAAGATGAAAAATGTTCTGAAGAGAAATAGTAGACATGGTTGCACAAAATGTGAATGTATTTAACACCTCCTACATGTACACTTAAAATGGTAAAAATTATAAATTTTGCAGTGCTTATTTTAGCAGTAGTTTATAAAACAAAAAACTCAAAGAATAAACAATTTGAATGATGGTTTTTTTTAAAGTAAAGAATCAAATAAATGAAACAAAGAAATATTCAAAGCTATAAGTTTTAAAATGTCATGAAGTAAAAAAATAAAACATAGAAACTTTTTAAAAAATTGATATATAACTATTTATGTAGAGATATATATTTGTTTCATTATTGAACTTCAGATAAACAAAGAGTTCATCATATATTCAGCCAAAAATATTACCCATAAAGAAAACAATATCAGCCTGGCCCTGGATTTTTCTATAGCATCTAACTTATTGTTCTACTTCTTTTAACATTTTTGTCAAAACTCTGGGGTAAAGAAATTGTAATCCAAAAATATTCCACCCACCCAAGTTTATATTCATGTAGAGATGGCCACAAGAAGGTATTGACACATTTGAAAAACTTTCAAAACCTAGCATCTGTTATGGTTTGTATTTGGATGCCCCCAACCCCAAGCCTCTTGTAGTCATGGAGGCCACTGAATTTAGTGGTTGTGATTCGTTCATTGTCTAGCATTGGGATTGGTGGTGTGAGTGCTGCACCTGCCCAGGCAGGTAGCCAGCATACAGTAGGGGAGGGAAAGGAGGTATGCTTTCCCCATTTTTTGCCCTTTTTGCTCTTGTTGTTTGCAGCCACCATAAACAGCTACCCCTCAGCCATGCCACTCTGCCTTGAAGCCAGCTAAGTATGTACTGAAACCTCCAAAAATTGTAAGCTAAATAAACCTTTCCTTCCTTCATTATGGGCGTCATGTATTTTGTATCAACAACCAGAGAAAAGTAACCAAGACGGCATCAACTATGAACTCTTCTAGACAAACCTACTTACTAATGAAATTTAGTTAATACAGACATGAATCACAATAAAAAATTCAAAAATGGAAAAACCATAATAAAAGACTGTGCTAAACATTTAATTCATTTAAATACAAAACTAAGGCAAAGTAAAGAAATTGTGTTGACAGGACAGATTATAAATATATGAAGTTTAAGATTACCACTGCTTTTGATGGTTCAACAAAAAACAATATCCTACCAGATTATAATAATAGATATTTTTTATCTTGCTTACATTAGATGGAGCAGGGAATTAGCAGTAGTTTTAATTTCACTTCGCTAAATCCATTCTAAAAGAATAACTCTTCTTTAGATTATGCTATTTTCATTGCAGAGGGCTAAACCAGTTGGTCCCAAGCCAAAGCATACATGCATATTAAAACCTTTTGCTTAGGGAAGGCAAACATAATTCCAAGCATAATTAATTGGTTAAAGTAGGTAATATTATCAAACTACAGTCATTGAGATTGGACTTTAAATTTGGGACTTGGGGAAATGGAGGAGGAAGAAGTACAAAAAATTCAAAAAAAATCTTTTCTATAGGGAATCGGTTTTATATTTTATAAAGTCAAAAGTTATTGCTATAAAAAAAATGTAATGATTTCAGTATCTTACTATTTTTTTCCTTAACATTCATTGAATCTTATACTGTATAAACTATTATTTTTTGTTATAGAGACAGTTATGTGAAGTGTAAAATCCCTTTAGTTTTGCTGTAGTATTATTCATCCTGCATCAAATATTAAATTTAAGTAATATTAGGTAAATCCTTTTTATTTAAATATAGTATATATTGTTGATTATATTTTAGTTAAATTATCCCTTTGTCATTCTTAATCTGTGATTACCCACAGAGGTATGTTTACGACGAGGTTCACCAACTGTTAACATGGGTGTGTTTGTCAGTTTTCCATCACTGCAAATAGATCCCTGAGATAACTGTTTTAAAAGAGCAGAAAAGCTTTATTTCAGCTCTTTGTGTTAGAAGTTTCACTCAGATCAGAATGAACCCTCTTGGCCCTGTTGCTTGGAACCTGAGACAGCACAGTACATGACAGCAGGCTCATGTGTCAGAGGAGGCCTGTTCACCTCAAGGAGGCTGGAAAGTCAGACAGGAAAGCGCCAGGGGTCCAAATCCACTTAAAAGCCATGGCCCTAATGATCTAATTTCCTTCCAGTGAGTATCTGCCTCCTAAAGGTTCTACCACTTCCCAATGGCAGCAAGCTAAAGACCAAGCCCTTCACAATGGACTTTTGGGGGACATTTCACATCCAAACTACAGTGACAAGTTACCTCTAAATTATGGGCTTCGATTTGTTGATTTGCTGATATGATTTATTGCTTGCTTCTTTTGTTGTTATCATTATTATTATTACTATTCATCATTTTCTAAAGTTGTACTATTGTGACAAAATGTCAAATATATCTCATTTACTCCTCAGGAATTCTAAAAATATGTTTAAAATTTTTTGTTTAATAAAATTTAATCTGTCTTAAGTACCCGTAATTTTTAGAAACTGTGCCCTCCTGGAAAGGGAGTCATGTGTACACAGCGAGGGAGTGGAACATTAAATCCTGAACTCATCTGTGTTGGTTGTCTTGCCATCACTGTGATGATATGATGTTGCCCCCAAATTCATGTGTTGAAACTTAATCACCAGTGTGATAGGGCTAAAGGGGAGCTTTTAAAAGATGATTGCATTATGAAGCAAGAGCGCCAGGGAAAGATTAAGACCTTATACAGGAGACGTCACATAGCACTGGGTCATTCTTGTGCTTCAACTCTTCTACAATGTGAGGGGACCACAAAGTTCAGTCTTGGAATCACAACCCACAACACAAACTGAATTCCACCCAGTACCCTGATCTTAGACTTTCAGGTCTCTGGAATTGTAAAAAGAAAATTCTACAAAAAATTTCTGTTTCTTAAAAAATTCCACAGGTTTTGGACTTTGGTTTTAGCAGCACAAATGGGTCACGACATTAGCCTTTACTCATGTCAGCATGGCCCTGTGGTCTGGTGGTTTCTCCTCTTGTTCCACTCTTCGTTTGAGGTGCACAGATGTCTTTTAAGTTTGATTGTGGCAGCACCTACTGAAGGCAAGAAGAAGAAATTCTCTGCCTGTATCTTCAAAACTCCCTCAGGCTCTGCTCCAGGGACAGGGAAATTGGTAAGCCTATGAAGAATCCCTAGTGAGCCCTACAGAGACACATAGCTGGCAAAGAATAATGTGAGGCCCAAACCCTATCTTGCTCTCAGCCCTGAGAACATCAGAAAACTCCAAATCTTGAGTACCAACTCTCTCTCTCCAGTTATATTCTTATTCAAGGTGATGTTTTTGAGAGGATGTTTTCTAGCCTACAGACAGACAGGAAGGACATGACTTTGCTTCCGGAAGGAGGAGATATCAATAAAATTACCATATGACATCCCAAATTATGCTCCTTCTCTCCTGAGGTACCTTCCTCAGAGGTACCTACATGTTAATGTGCTTAGGTTTTTGGAAAACAGAGTCAAGAGTTTCAAATCCTATTGGGTCCTTTTGCTGGGGCTATTTGCTCATTGAGTGAAAGCAGGGGAAAGGAAGAAAGAAATGCCAAAAAGGAGGTAAGAGGAAGCCTATTGATGAACAACTTCAAATTATTGTTTTACCATATTGATTTTGAACTAAAAACTTCTGTGAGCTCAATCTAGAAAACAGTATAACTGCCAGTTACAAGCTATCATTTTCATTTTTTGAAGAAGATATAATTGACGATGAAGAGTTTAAAAAAGAGTGGTTTGTTGGAGGGTTACTCTGTTTGCTTCCAACATACTTTGTCTTCCTCCCAACTGGCTAAGTGCTCTAAAGACCAAGAGAATGCTGAGGAAGTGTATTAAATATTAAAGAAAGGAGTAAGCAGGGTACCCAAGCAGGCCAGGAGCATTTATGTCTAGTGGGATACTACAACAAAACTCTCATTCAGAAAAAAAGTCTAAATGAAGCAAAGCTAAGCAACAACAAAACAGCAGAAAGAGGGAAGGAAGGAAGGAAGGAAAACAAGCAAGCAAGAAAGAAAGAAAGAAAGAAAGAAAGAAAGAAAGAAAGAAAAATTTGTGTTAATAAAGAAGAATTTAAAAAGTCAATGAAACATCTGAATTTAACTTGAAAAATCTCTCTTGCTCAACAAATAATTATTTTTAACAAGTATATATTAATACAGGATAAATCAAATAATTTCCAAGTTTTTCTTGAGGCTTAAAGGTATATATGCATAATGCATATAAGTTACTGACTTGCATAAAATTCTGAAAAAACATTTGCTTTCTACAGGTACATTATTCACAGGGCCATTAAGAATAAAGGCAATATCTATTCAAATAGAGCAGTATCCAAAATTACCTACATAGAACTTGTGCCCCAGGAGACACATCTTCCATATTAAATACTTGGGATAATTTGCTTATTCCTACAAAGAATCATTCCAATATATCACTATTCCCAAACACATAGTGTCATCATTATCATTGTTGCTGTTGTTAGTTCAACAAACAAAAAAAGTCACACATAAACAAAGCTTACAAAATATAGAAATCTAGAAAAATCACCAAAGAGAAATTTCCTCAAAGTTAACTTTAAATATTTGAAACAAAAGTCTTTGCTCAATCATTCTTTAAACTCTTTGTATGCTCCATCTCATTCCAAAAGAATCTGATGCATATGATATTCACAATGTATGCAGTTGTGACATAAACATTGGCAACTTCCCACAATACATAGGTCTCAATCTTTCTCTAATATTCATAACCAAGAGGTCAGGTTTCCAAACTATCTTAACATCCACTATTTGTTATTTTGGACTTCTGTTGTTTTCAGAGTATCATAGTGTTCTATTGCTACAATTTATCTTACCATTGATTTTAGTAATTTTCTGAGTATCATTATCAAATGGTCAGTGGCTCAATTATGTATCAAGAATCAATTAGTTTAGAATGTCTTGGAAAAACTTATGCTTAGCAATTGCTTCTGTATCATTTCTAATTATTTTTTGCCCAGAATTTCCCATGAGTGCAGAGCTACACTTATAATCTAAGTAACGCCTTAGTTTCTCATTGGTCCTTAATTTCTCAATAACTTTTAGGCAAAAGCATCTTATCATCACTTTGGACCACTATTTACCTTAAGGTGTTTACATAGCAGCAAATGCTAACTTGCCTAAGTTTTGTTTTAAATAGGAGGTCCTATATTTTATTCAATAAATTTTCACAAGAAATATCTCTCTTTAATTTTTGTGCTGTCTTTACTGGAATATGTGTCCCTCTAAAATTTATGTTGCAATTTAATTCCCAATGTCATAAATACAAAAAGAGTTTTTAGGAGGCAAGAAGGCAGTAAGGGATGAAAGGAATTAGTGCCCTTACAAAGGACTTGAGGGAGCCTGTTTTACCCTTCTGTTCCTTCAGTGAGGACACAGAGTTCATCTCTTCCAGAGTATGCACCAGCAAGGTGTCACCTTGGAAATGGAGATTGATTCCTTACCAAACACTGACTCTGATGGCACCTGTTCTGGATGTAGCAGTCTCCAGAACTGTTAGAAATAAATTTCTATTATTTATAAATTAGTCTGTTTTATTTTATTATAACAGCAGAAACAGATTAAGACAAGGACCGTCTCTAAAAGGAGCTTTTTCCTTTCACAAACATTGCCATATACTTTTATGCTTTAAATTATTTTTCCATTCTAAAAAATAAGAGTTATTTACTGGAAGCATGCTTATTGCAGTGATCTTAGGATATTTTAGAAAATTTAATCCTCAAACTAATTACATTGGACAGACTATAAAAATATAGCTTAATAATTATACTGTTCATTTTTGTTGCTCTGAAAATATTCTAGTTTTTCTAGAGGCTCCAATGAAGATACAATCCTTGCAGTTCATGTCAACATTTAGATAGTAGTGGTACCTGGTTAAGAACAGTAATCTTTATGGAAAGAAAATACCTCCTTGATTTTGCTTTTAAATATCTTTGAAGCTAGCCTCTTGTGCTGCAATTAATACGCTTTGTTTCCATTTGAGAAGAGTTTCTATCCTATGCAATAGAATTCCAATATTTCTTAATCAACCCTAAATTGTTCACTGGCTTTAAACATTACATAAGAATGAGAGTACATTTCGTGGTACATAGCTCTCCAACCTCCTGAACATATTTTCTAATCAAATCCTCATGTTCTTCTCATAGATGTTCTTTATATCTGGGTGGGGACAATCTCCCCAAAGTTCAAGTCTGAGGTCACAGGCCTCTGTTTAAACCACAGGGACTCGGGGCCTGGCAGGAGTTGGGGGATGAGCGAAGTGAGCCACAGGCATTTAGGGAGTTGAAGCTGCCTTCTTGCCCCCATGAGTTTCATATTACATCTGATACTACGGGGAGTTTTTTCAAGAATGAACAATGCTAGTCCCCCACATATACATCAGCTGCTGAGAATTTGCCATGATTCTTGGTTGAGAATGAAAACATGGATCCACAAGTGTGTGTAACTAATAGTAAAAATTGGTTTTCCCAGGGGCTGGAAGAAGGAACACTATAATTGGGAACATTTCAAGGGTGTATAAGATGAGCATTCTACGCTGGAAAGCATTAAGCAGAGTTTTTTTACAGTACGTGAAATTCAGCACGGTTTTTCTCATAAAGAAAGAAACTGTTACATCATTCTCCCTGGAGACGAATCATCCATTTGGGCAAAAAAGAGCCACACCATGAATGAGCGGCAACACCAGCTTCATCAACACACAAGTCGTTTCTGAACAAGAAGGAGAAATACCTTTTTTTCAATAAAATTAAGCTTTAACATTTAATCTTTTGGGAGGCTACTTTTTAACTTGTTACTTGCATGACCTAATAGCACTGAGATCTCACACTGTGGAAGAAACACTACCAAGTGCACATTCTTGATTCTCAAGGAGACATGGGACACTGACTTTGAAATAAAACAAGTGAACAGAGTTTCCTTCCCAGCTCAGAGGCAAGAGAAAGGCTTGGTAATGATGTTGGAGTTATTTGCGAGCAGGTGGGAGCCAACCTCCCAATAGGAATGTTCCACATCATAGACCTCAGCTTCGCACCTGGAACTAATAGCCTCCTTTCTGGCAAATTCAGTAACTAGGCCAAAGATTAAATAGACCTTGGAGACTGTACAACCTCTTCCGTTTCTAAGTGCCGTCAATCCCAGGGCAAAAAAGAAGAATGCTGGGGAGGTGGCCCAGAGAAAGGGCTGCCCCACAGCCCCCACACCTGTATCAGGAATACACTAAAAACGTTTCAGTTTCCAAAGCACCAAAGCCAGATGCCCAGGCATTATGTGGATGAATTCTTTCAAGTTAATTTTCTTGCACTGCATACTAGAAACATTCATTTTTTAAAAATGTTTATTAATATGTTTGCCATACTTAGTGATTATATAGCTGATATGGAATTGGTACATGTTCATAACACACCTTAATTATTTTTTCACCCGTTTTTTCCCCTGCCTCCCCACCCCTACCATCACTTGATCCCCTTCCTATGTGCAAAAAAAATCTATTTCCCTGTTTCCTATCACCTATAAAAAGATAAACATTCACTTTTAAAGACATTTTAGGTATACAAACACAAAATAACACTTTTAACAACATTGTATATCCTGAAGAAATGTATATGTCAAATACTAAAACAGTTTTATTAGAAAGATGGATTATTTTTAAATAACCTTTATTTTTCATTTTAAAAAGATTATTGGATTTCTTTCAAGTCATACAAATCAAATTAATTTATTTGTTAAAATTACATTTACAGGCCAGAGGTTTAGGTCAGTGGCACAAGCACCTGCCTGGCAAGCACAAAATCATGAGTTTGATCCCTGGTACCAAATAAATAAATATATAGAATTACATTTACTTATCTTTTCAACCATTTCTTCTGTGCTTGCCCTGTGCTAATCTCCCTTTGAGATCCTGAGCAAACAAAAAGATACATGAGAAGACTTTGTCTACAGGAGCTCACAGGCTGATGGGCAAATGAGATTAATAGGCAGACAATTAAAGTATTATAATAACATAATTGGTGAAAGAAAACACAGGGCCCTGTGGGAATACAGCAGAGAGTTTGGGTGGGAAGCAGGAAGAGCTGAGTATTTTGTTTGTTATGGAGTCTGTGAAGACTGTTAGCTCAGAATGCCCCCTCAGTCCACGCTGCTCAGCCTTTCTGGAATGTACTGCTTCATGAACAAAGGTAGCGGGGTTAGATGACTAGAATTTGGGGTCCAAGGGAAATGTATTACAGGCGAGACTGCAGACTTCCGTGCAAGCCAGATTTTCAAGAGCTGGCTATGTCATGCAAAAGTGATTGAGTTTATCCAGGGAGAATCTGAAGACTGAAGTCACAAGTTAAGAAGTGCCTTTAGCAGTTTTGTGTGTTGGGAAAACCCTCTGGCTACAGTGGGAAGGATGATTTGGAGGGTGAGGACCTGGAACTAAAATCAGAGAAAATTTGCATGGAGCTGATGCTATAAGTTAATGAAATGATGTGAATTTAAATGGGAAACAAAGGCAAAGAGACTGGGGTGAAATTCAGAGACACTAAAATAGGTAGCTAAGTGATACTGAATGTTGGAGAAAGGAAAGAGTTTAGAATGAACCCAGGTTTCTTTCTTTTTTAAACTAGTACATGGGTACAGTACATAGTGCTTACATTCTTTAGGTGGAGTTGACACATGTACATAACACATCTTAATTCCTTTTTTATCCCTTTTCCCTCACTGCTCCTCTAGCCTCCCATCCCTTGATTCCCTTCCCATTGGAGAACAAACTATCTCCTGAACCTAGATATCTGACTTAGCTCACAGAATGAGGTTTAAGATCTGTTGCACTGAATTATCTCTTTTTATAGGAAATATTTCACTCACTCATCAATTCATTAATTCAACAAATATGTATTGAGTGAGGCAGGCCTCATCTGAGACAGATATAGCAATAAAGCATCAGAGTTTACATTTCAATAGACAGCAAAGGACAATAGATATGTTGATGAAAATGTGTCACAGGTGGTATTTGCTAAGAAGAGGACAGGATAGCTAAGCAGGGGGATGAGGAGTGATAGAAAGGTGCTACATAATAAAAACTGCAAAGAAGCAGTAACATTGAGCAGAGATGTGTAGAAAATGGAGGAAGGGGAAAGGAAGGAGTGTTCTGGACAGAGGAAGTTGGTTGTACCAAGATTTTGAGGCTAGTACAAGGTGCTTTGGGAAGAATCATTACCAGCGCAGAGGCGGCCATGACCGAGGCTCACACTGTCTTCCTCTGAAGGTATATTATGTTCCATGACAAGGCCTAATTGAAGCAGAGCCTTGCTTTTCACTATCACAGGCAAGTACTTCATTCTCTCTGAAAAATCAAATTGCCTGAGCCCAATTAAAACAATCGATTGGGGACATTAGGCTGAGGTAGTCCCTTTGTGCTGGGTTTCTACAAAAGCAAATCAAAACTCAACTTACTATCACATTCTAGGGAAATGAAGCTTCAGTGTAACCAATCAGAAACTGCCAATTAACCTCTAACTAGAGACTTCCTACTGGAGTCATCCAAATAAAGCTATTCCTCCACTTTGACCAACCAAATAATTTCTTTGCCTTGCTTCCTTATTTACTCAGTGAAAGCTGCCCCCATGCTTCCCTTTGGAGGAGCCCTGAGCCACTTTCAGTTGTGCATTGCCCTCTTCATGCATCCTTGTTTGCCCAAGTAAACTCTAAAATTACAATGCCAAAGTTTATCCTTAAACATAGCTCAGGCAGTAAGACTGCCTGCTTGTTAGCTAGAAGAACTCTCAGTTCCTAGAAAGCGCAAGGTTATTCCCACCAGGAAGTAAAAAGGGTTTCCACATTCACTGCGTGTGCATTTCAGACAAAGAGAAGTCTCTAGAGCACAGAGAACACCCATGCAGCAGACTTCCCACATTTTAGAAAAAAGAAAAGGCGAGATCTACCCGCACAAGAAGAAAAAAGAAAGTGCAAGATCTGCCCACACTAGAAACCATTCTCAAGCTCACTTTCCACCAAAAAGTTGAGGAGGCTTGTGTCTAGAGGTTAGTTCCTAAGGGAGATGTATGAAGAAACACTAGTCTAGAGGGTTAGCAGATGCAAAGGGACCTTCTAGGAGTCTCTGTGTTCTTAGGAATGGGCAAGTTCACTCTAGGAAGAATGCAAGTAGAAAAGAAAACCACAGGCAAAACTGGGTAACAGCAAGGGTGAGGTGGACAACTTCATCAGAAAGGAGAAATGGTCAGAAGAGAGGAAGGCAAGAGAAGTCTCACCAGAGAAAGAGGGATTAAGAAACAAGGACAGCAGGAGCAAGTGCTGCTGAAAGATCAAGCAAGATGCGGCTAACTCCAGAACAATAGATTTGGAAGTCTAAAAAGGAGTGAGGAAGGCCAGAGTCGTGGCAAGGACTGTACTCTCAGGACTTGGAAGGCTGAGGAAGGAGAATTGTTGAGAGTTTGAGACCTGCCCAGGTTACGAAGTGAACTCAAAACCTTCCTGAACTGCATAGTGAGACTCTGTCTCAAAATAAATAAATAAGAAATAAAATAAATAAAAAGGGGTTAGGAGTGAGACATACAAGATGAATATGTACCTCTTAAAAAAAAAAACCCATGAAGGAGAGAGAGAAATGGACATATAATAGGGTAGGAAGTTTTATTGCTTATTTGCTTATCTAGTTTTGATGAGGAATAAATAAAGATAATTAAATACTAAGATGATTGAAGTAGCAAACAGAGAAAGATTACAGAGAAGGGGAAAAGATGAAGGACAAGGCCAGTCTGGGACCAGGTACAGGCTCCAGGGTTGGCATGCAGATGTAGGCACTGAAGGTTGCAACACTGAATGCTAGTTTTTTTTTCCATTTCTTTTCTTCTACTTGCCAAGCATCAGAGATAGCTTTCTCCACTCAGCATCAATGGAAAAGCTCAACATTCAATTTCAGAATAAAGTTGAAGTTCCTGGCTAAGACACGCCTAGAGCTCAAGTGCTTTGGGTTTGTAAGAGCTAGATTTACACATGCAAGCCAGGCCTCTGACTAAAGCACAGGACTAGAAACACAGCCATAGTGGGGTAGGTGGACTCCATGAGGAGGAGGCAGAACATGACACTGAAGTAAGTTCTCCTATCATAAAGGAAGAAGACAAAATTCCTTTCATAGCTAAAGAAAAGCTTTGGAGAGGATTAAGGGAGGAAAGCCAGAAGGGAGCTTTCTTCATGCCTTACTCCTCTAGGTCAATACCAAGGAGGATGGGGACAGGGCAGAAATACCCATAAAGGCTTAAAGAATTGCAGTAGGTCATGGGTGCCTTAGGCACCCTAGAGAAGCCAGAGTAGGAAAACATGGCAGGGAGGATAGTTTATATTTGATGCTCAGAAATCCCACTGGGCGGAGCAATAGGCATCTTGAACATTTCTGGTTGCCATGACAGAGGAAAGAGGATGCTGAGCAAGAGGTCCAGGATATATAACTAGAGACATTTGATCATTAGCACTGATGATTACCACAGTCTCCATGGTAAAGCAGAGTTAGTGTGTTAGCCAAAAAAGATGGACAGGCAGACAGACAAACAAATGCACAGAGCCAGTAATGCCTTCTATTTAGATGGTGCTTGTTAAATTTCAATGATGGAAGGAGATACCATGTTGGGGACTAATCCTAGATTTAGCTCAACTAATGAGAAACCCCAGGTCTAAGAAACATGAGTTCAAGAACATCTGATGATGGGTGGAATAAAAATATTCCTTGCACTATTTTAAGCTGAGAGGAAAATGTTCTTTGATGAGGAAACTTGCTTTTGGGTATTTGTTTCTACCTACTTCAATGTCTTTTTAGTGTGTCTCCAAAAAGCCATGGCTGTAGCTTATTTTGGTGAGCTATAAATGGTATTTTTTACAGTAGTCAAAGATTCTTTCCACTCCTTGTCTTTGGATCTGTAGAATGGGGATGCTGAGATCCCAGCATGCTCTAAGTGGGTATGTGCCAGGAATACCCATTGCTGGTCCTCACAGAGCACCTCTCCCATAAACTGCTGGACCTCCTGGTGACAGCTAAATATGTGCTAGAGAAATGTGTTACAATCAGGCATGACAGGCAGACTTGGATTTCATCTTGCTGAATGACCTTCTGTGTGGGTCCTTAGGAAGAGGGCAACAACCTCAAAAACAGATTAAATAGCTTTATGACAAAATTATGGAATGAGAGTCTGGTTGGGGACATGTGCTTATGACATAAAGGCATCAAGGAGGACCTATAGCTTGAATGCTTCAAAAATGTAGCTATCAGAAATCACACAGTTGCTATTAAAATATCTTCGTGGAGCATTAAACTCAGCTTTAAGAGCTGGTTAAAATTTTATATAAATTGTAACAATTTATATCTCCATCAATATTATTCAGGGGACAAGACTTCTACTCAAATGACAAGAAAGCATCCAGAACTAATTTGAGTCTCCAGGCAGATTTAGAGAATCAATTTGCTCCTGTGTGGTATAGAGCTGCATCTATCTGCTTTTTTCCCAATTTGGAAGATAATTTATTCCAAATGCAAATAACAAATCTATTCCAAATGCAAATAACAAATGATGAAAACTACAGGTTAGGGTGGAGATAGCATGACTAGGTAACATTGCCACAGAGAATTTTTACTTCTGACAAGATCAAAGCTAGATTTGGAGTGGACAGAGCTGCTTGGCATCTTCTGTGATCACATATGTAACTTGACAATTTAGTCAGGAAAGGAATGTCCACAGAACTCCTCCCCTTCAGCAGGGACCCATGATCACACACAAAGAGGGCCTGTCTCTTTTTCCTATAAGGGAAAGAGCACTTTTAAAGGACCAGCAAAAAGCTCTGGCCAAATTTGATTTATGGGGTTAATCAATAAAATCATCATCAAGCATAAGTGGAAAGAGACATAGAGGTGATCAATTAAACTAAATGAAAGTGGGTGCAGAAGACCACTGAACAAGCATTGAAACCTTAACTATGTTTGTAGCTGTGATTTATAAGTCCATTTTATTTAGCCACAGAGATAAAAATGAATTTTTCAAAGTAATTAACCAAATAATGTAAACACCAACAACTATGCAAAATTTAAGATCATTGAAAGTTAGAAACTAGTAGGAGGAAGGTGATGATATTGTTTTTCTGTGCTACAAGTGCCAAACATCACATTTTAAAAGGGAGTAGTGGTAACAGGGTTCCATGTCCAAAGGTGAGAAGTGAGGGTAGAAGGGAGATGCAAAGCTCTGTCACCGAGAGTACAATCACTGGGACTGTGTTGGTGTCACAGGGGCATCGAGGACAAAGAGATGTGATGCCCACTTTTTAAAAGTCTTTTTTTTGGGGGGGGGATCAGGAATTGAACTCATGACCTTGTGCTTGCCAGGCAAATGCTTATGCCACTGAGCTAAATCTCTGGCTCCTTAAAAGTCATTTTTAAAGATATGTGACTTTTAATCTGTTTGTATAAAATTCCCAGATAAATGTTAGGTACAAACTCAGAAATCTTCTCAAGTGTGAAATGGAGACCCTCAGCTGATAGTTCTCTGCTGTGGTAAAGGTGAATGGTCCACTAGCAACAGTACAGTATAGAGATTTGTGCATTGGATGGAACTGGATTCGGATGCAATGGACTGTGCTATGGTTACAAGAAGAGCTCAGAACCATTTGGGGGACTTGCCTGGTCATTTTACATTACCTTGAACACTTAACTTCTCTGAACTTCAGTTATACCATCAGGAAATGGAAATAAACAGTAACTGCCTCATAATGTTTTGGGAAATAAGTACATTTAGGCATAAAGGGAAGTTCACATTATGCTTGTATTATAGTGCTTAATAAATGATACCTGTTCTTTCCAGTATTAGGGTTTTAGTACCTTGGCAGTTAAATATAAACTTTCTAAACTTTAGCTGCAATACTTACATTTCCAACCACAAGCTTGCAGACAGCTTGTCATCTTAACTCAAACTCTGGGAACTAACTTGGAGAGAATAACCAGTAAGAAAGTAGTAAATCATGTAAAGGGAAAGAGAAAGGATTCTGGATTCATGTGCTCACAGTTAAGAACAAAAAAGCCATGTTTTGACAGGAATATTACTGTGGTTTTACTTATATATAGTTACTTTTTATTTTTATTTCAAAATACCTATTGAATAAATAGAAGTTTTCCTGAAAGTTCATGCTTATAATGACTTTATAAAAAGGATACAAGGATGGCCCTGAAGCAAGGCCAGCAGATTGCTATAGCTGCTGGTTTCAAACAGGAGCCTAAAGAGAATTCTTTCTGTGGTCTGTTGGCCATTTCAGAAATTTGGAAATGTAATGGTCAATTCATCAGAAAGAAATAGCAGGTGAGTATGGCGGACTTTCAGGGGTCTGCAGGGGAGAGACCCTGGCGCCTCGGGACCTGTGCCATGCGGTTGACTCGGGGTGCTGGGAGAACAAGGAGCTCCTCCCCTCTCTGGGGGGTGGCTATGAGTGTGGCAGACTTTTAGCTCCTAAAGGAGAGAGACCCTGGCATATCGAGACCTGCACCTTGCGGTTGACTTGGGGTGCCGGGAGAACAAGGAACTCCTCCCCTCTCTGGGGCGCGGTTGTGAGCCTGCCAGCGCACGGGCTGAGAATCAAACATCTCATGTCGTCCTGTCCCCTGTCCCGTGTCCCCACACCCATAGCAAGTGGGAGCCCGTGAACTACACATCTTGTGAAAAGATTGGCTATATTATTTAGTATGAGCTCCCCATATGCAAAGATATGGACAACCATTTGGAATAAAACAAGAGACAATATGACAGATAGTAAAGATCTCTGGTTGTCTAGCTTTGAAATTTATGCTTTCTTATGTCCTGTTCTGCTCTGTTTTGTTGTGTTTAATTTATCCCCTTTAAAATAAAAATTTTAAAAAAGGATACAAGGGATGGCAGAGCAGTAAGCAGCAGAGAAAATAGCCTCTCTGAGAGTCACTGTCCAGACGCTGGAATATGGCATTGTGAGGAAGACAAGAAGGAAGGAAGTGGCTCCTCCAGACCCAGGAAGAATCTGAAGTGCAAACTGAAGCCCACAGAGAAAGTAAAAAGAAAAACTTCAAGGAAGAAGGAAGTAGTTGGCAGCACCTTCACTTTGAGACAGGACTCATTGTGTAAGAGAAGCTGTTTGAAACTGGAGACACACAGTGACAGTGGCAGTGACAGGTGGCAACCCCAGAGGCCTCTGCAGAGAGATGCATCAGTGGAGAGGAGAGATGGACATGGAGGACTGCACTAGCTGGCTCTGTTGGCTCTAATATTACATGGATGAGATTAAGTAAGGGTCACAGAAAATACAGTGGGACTAGGCCAAGCAAGCAAAAAATTCTCATCTCCAATTCTCATCTCCTCTTTAGAGGTAAGAACTTCCAATAGACTCAAAACCCAAAAACTGGCTGTACCTACAAGATACCTCAGAGAAGTAATCATCACCTAGGAGTCCTAAATACTACCAGTAAAGCAACCCACCATACAAACATCACTCCAGGAATTAAACTAAAAAAAGAGAGAAAATAAAATTATAAAAATACTTAAGCAAAATGCAACCCTAGACATCTAGTTAGCCACAGGCAAATACAAGGGCAATGAGATGGCACAATCTGAAAGCTCCCCACCAGGTCTCTCTGAAGTGGAAAGAACAAAGCAATTGAATGGGGCTCTGGGAAAAATGTAATCAGAAATAATCTTTCAGATAACTACAGAGATTACCAAAATACATACCATGTTTAGTGACATTAGAGTAGACACAGAAAAAAAAATAGATGAGATTAAGAAAATTCTGGAAGATAAACATAGGAAAGAAATTAATCCATAAAGCAGATTATTCAAGCAGATATCCAGGAGATTAAAAATGCCTCTGAAGGTTTTGGAAGCAGATTAGGTCAATGTGAGGACAGGATCTCAGATATTGAAGACACACTTGCAGTTAGTGACCAGGAAAAGAATGATTTCTCAAAACTAGCAAGAGACCATAGGAAATCAATCTAGCAGCTACTAGATGAGACAAAGAAGAATAACTTAAGATTAATTGTAGTCAATGAACAAGCAAGAGATACTACAAATGAATTTAAAAATGTTCACAGATATTATGACAGAAAAGTTTCCTGGTAGAGAAAAATAATCTGACATACAAATAAATGAGGAATATAGAACTCCAATTAGCAATGATCAAAAAAAGTCTATAGCCAGACATATCATAGTAAAGATTTCAGAAATTCAACACAAGAGTAGAGAAAAAAAATCACCTATAAAGGAAAGCCTATCAGAATTACAGCTGATTTCTCAGCACAAACTCTCAAGTCAAGGAGAGCTTGGAGTGAAGTACTCCAAATTCTAAAGGAAAACATATTTTCCTTACCCATATTTCCAATACCCATATTGATGTACCCCACAAAACTATCTTTCAAAACTGATGGGAAAATAAGATACTTCCATGATAAAGAACATCTGAGGAAATTTATGACCACCAAACCAGCACTCCAAAATGTGCTAAAGGACATTCTAGAAAGATATAAGGATTACAGATCCATGAACTCCAGCCACAGGAATCCCCCAGGGAAGGCAAACAATTAGAGGGAGGGGGAAAATGTGAGAGTCAATAAAAGGAAAATAACATGACAAGTATAAGTCAATACTATCAGTTAAAACCATCAATGTTAATGGTCTCAATTCACCAGCCAAGAGACACAGACTGGCAGAATGGATCAAGAAGTGAGATCCAACAATATGTAGCATACAAGAAAGACATTTAATTCAAAAACAAATTCATAGACTGAAATTCAAAGGACGGAAAACAGGAACCCAGAAAAAATCAGGGATAGATATTCTATTTGCAGACAAAGTGAATTTCAAGCCAAGACTGATTAAGAGAGGTAAAGGAGATCACTATATCCTTCTAAAGGGAACAATCCAAGAGGCAGAGATAGCAAGCATAAATATATGTGAAACAAATACCAGTGTACCCAACTATATGAAATAGTTACTAATACACATGAAAAATCAAATAAGCCCTAATACAATTGTATTGGGAGACCTCAGTACCCCATTGTCACAAAAAGACAGATCAACTAGACAAAAAATCAATATTGAAATACCAGAACTAAATCAAACTTTCAAACAAATGAACTTAGTAGATGTTTATAGAGTGTTCTACCCAACAACATCAGAATACACATTATTCTTGGCTATACAAGGAACATTCTCCAAAATAGAGCATATACTGACTCAGAAAACATGCTTAAGTAAATTCAAAGGAATTAAAATTATACCATGCATACTATCAGACCACAGTGCAATGAAATTAGAAATCTGTGCCAAAGGAAACCACAAGAACTTCATAAACACATGGAAATTAAACAGCAACCTACTGAATAACCAATAGGTCACAGATAAAATTAAAGAAGACAGTCTTTACAGTTGAATGATAATGACAAGACAACATACCAAAACTTGTGGACGCAATAAAAGCAGTCTTAACAGGGAAATTTATAGCAGTAAATACCCATATCAGGAAAATGGAGCAAGCACATATAAATAACTTAATGTTGAACCTCAAACTTCTAGAAGAAGAAGAGAAGGCTAAGCCAAAAGCTTGTACAAGGGAAGAAATTATAAAGATCAGAGCAGAAATTAACACACTGGGGACCAAAATATCAATACAAAGAATCAATGAATCAAAGAGTTAGATATTTGAAAGATTAAATAAAATTGACAAATCCCTAGCAAATCTTATCAAAGAAAGGAAAGAAAAGACTCAAATCCATGCAATTAGGAATGAAAAGGGTGAAATCACAACAGACCCTGAAGAAATCCAGAAAATCATCTATACCTATTTTGAAAACTTGTATTTTAACAAGATGAAAAATACAGAAGAAATGGACAGATTCCTATATACATATAAATTACCAAAGTTGAATCAAGAAGATATAAAAATCCTAAATAACCCAATACCAATAAATGAAATTGAAGATGTCATTAAAAGCCTATTAACAAAGAAAAACTCAGGCCCTGATGGATTCACTGCTGAATTCTACAAGAAATTTAGAGAAGACCTAAACCCCTACTTATCAAACTTTTTAATGAAATTTAAAGGGAAGCAATATTTCCAAATTCATTCCTGGAAGCAGCATTACCCTGATGAGAAAGACCCAACTACAGGTAATTTCCCTAATGAACATTGATGCAAAAATCCTCAGTAAGATTCTGGAAAACAGACTGCAGCAAAAGATCAAGAAGATTGTACACCATACATAATCAAGTGGGATTCATCCCAGGGGTGATCCTTCAGTACATGTAAACCCATAAATATAACACACACATATTAACAGAGCCAAAGGCAAAAATCATATGATCATCTCAATAGATGTAAAAAAAAGCTTTGGATAAAGTCCAGTACCCATTCATGATAAAACCCTACAGAACATTGGAATAGATAGTCTTCATCTCAATCTGACAAAAGCCATCTACAACAAACCAACAGCCAACATACTAATTGTACAAAAACTGAAAGCTTTCACTCTAGAATCAGGAACAAGACAAGGATGTCCACTGTCTCCACTTTTACTTAATATAGTCCTGCAAACTTTAGCTGGAGCAATTAAACAAGAGAAAGAAATAAAAGGAATAAAGATAGCAAAGAAAGAAACTAAACTATTGTTATTTGCAAATGACCCAAAAACTCCATGAAAAAATACTGGATGTAATAAGCAATTGAATAATGTAGCTAGTTACAAAGTCCACACTCAAAAATCAATAGTCTTCCTGTACATCAATAATAAACTCACTGAGAGAGAAATTAGGAAAATAATACCTTTTATAATAGCATCCAAAAAATGAAATACCTAGGAATCAATGTAACAAAGGATGTAAAAAACCTCTACATCAAAAACTACAGTACTCTGAAAAAGGAGATTGAAGAGGAAAATAGAAAATGGAGAGATATCCCATGCTCTTGGTTAGGATGAGCCAATAGAGTGAAAATGGCCATACTTCCAAAACTCTTATACAGATTCAATGAAATACAAATCAAAATTCCAATAGCATATCTCACAGAATTAAAGAAAACAATCCTAAAATTCATCTGGAACCAGAAGAGACCTAGAATGGCAAAGGTAATCCTGGGCAACAAAGACAAGACAGGAGGCATCATAATCCTTGACTTGAAATTATACTATAAAGCTACTGTAATAAAAAAAAAAGTGTGATACTGGCAAAAAGCAGACCCAAAGATCAATGGAACACATGAGAAAATACAGAAACAACTCCATACACATTAAGCCAACTTATCTTTGACAAAGGTGCCAAACACATTTACTGGAATTAAGACAGCCACTTTAATAAATGGTGCTGGAAAATGTGGCTCTACACATGCCAAAGATTAAAACTGGACCCTTATCTTTCACCATGTACTAAAATTAGAATAGATCAAATATCTTAATATTAAAACAGAAACATTAAATTTGCTGGAAGACAGAGTAAATAAGACTCTTGAAGACATTGGTGTAAGCAAAGACTTTATGAACCCTGCTTGCACAGGAACTGTCACAAAGAATCAACAACTGAGATTTCACCCTGTTGAAAAAAATTTGCACAGCAAGAGAAACCACCAACAGAATGAAGAGACAGCCTACAACGTGGGAGAAAATGTTTGCCAGCTGTACCTCAAACAAAGGATTACTATGGAGAACATATAAAGAACTCAAAAAAAATCAGTCCTCCCAGATTTAAAGATCCAGTCCAAAAATGGGCATCTGAGATGAATACACATTTCTCAGATAAAGAAATACAAACAGTAAATAATATGTGAAAAAATGTTCAACATTACTGGTCATTCAAGAGATGCAAATTAAAATAACACTGCGATTCCACCTCAGACCACAAAGAATGACTATTCAAGAAATCAAGCAATAACAAATGCTGGAGGAGCTATGGGAAAAAAGAACCCTTCTTCTCTGTTGGTGGGAATGCAGACTGGTGCAACCACTGTGGAAACCAGTGTAGAGATTGCTCAAAACCTAGGATGAGAGGTCCTGAGCTATTCCCCTTTGGGTATTTCCCAAAAAGAATTAAAAACATAATACCACAGCAATATATGCGCACCATGTTATAGCAGCAGAATTTGTAATATCCAGATCTTGTAAACAACAAATAAAAGTCCACCAACTGAGGAATAGACAAAAAAGATGTGGTATTTTTATACAATGAAGTACTACTCAGCCATAAAGAAGGATAAACTGGAGACTTTCATAGGTAAATGGATTAAACTTGAGGCCATACTCATTAGTGAAATAAATAAGATACACAAGTGTAAATATTGTATTGTCTCATTAGTGTAAGAAACTGAAACATCATATGTACATGTATATGTATATGTAAATTAAGAAATTAGTTAAGATAATTATACTACTTATTTCTTTAAATTCACTAAAGAGAAATATTTGTGCTGATACTGTTCAGACGATTGAATGCAGATGCCTTGTGTGCTGGGTCAATGATTTGGGGATGACAGTGCACAATATATGTACCATTGTTACCAATGATTGACATGTTTTGAAATTTAGTTTCAGTTTTTTCCTTTCTTTTTCTTTTAAAAAATAACTTTACAAAGATAAAATACATATTCTATAAAAGTCAAAACATAAAAAAATACAAAGTAAAATATGGTTAGAAAATAGAATGTTTTTACCATCATCCAAGGTAGATACTGGACACACAGCAACACTCTTTCCACCCATACACAGCTGCCCTCACCTATCTACATGAAGACATAGCCTATACTTACAAACACTCAAAGAGTCCTCTCTTACATTCACTACTTTCATGATTACCCCTTCCAATCTCCTAGTAAAAGAAATGTAAAAAGATAACTTTTCCCTGGAAAAGGACATTGATGTGGGTTCTGAGGAATGGATACTAGTTCTACTTGTGTAATTGATGTGCCTCTTTTGGTGTGGACAAGTCACTTTATGAATGTCTTCACCCATATGATAAAGGAGAAAACCTAACACTGATTATCTCCAAGGATACTAGGATATTAGCTTATGCTAATATCCCATTATTCTCTAAAGAAGAGCATGTCTTTTTGGAAGGTTAGTATCTAATCCCTAGGTACTTGATACATAAGCCACAATTCACATGAAACCACTCACAGGCATAGACTGTTAGAACCAGAGAAGAAACCTTGAAAATCAAGCAGAATTTCCATGTAATTTGATAGATGAAGAAACAGAGACTCCAAATAAGAAATAAATTTTACCAAGGGGAGACAGGCAATCTGAGGTCAGGCCAGGAGCAGAGCCCAAACCTTCAGAAATTCTGATCATCCCTACATGTGTGCACACAAATTCACACACTCCATATCCTGCATAGTGTTATTTTAAAGAGTTTGTGATTTTATGTGGATACCACAACATTCACTCATTTAATTGTACAATTCAATATTTTTAGTACATTTTCAGAGCTTTGAAGTCATCATCAAAATCCAAATTTAGAACCATTTTATCACATCATAAAATTCCTTGGACCTGACCATGGGCAGTGACTCTGTTACAACCACAGCAAATAGTAACCCACTTTCTTTCTTAATAGATTATCTCAGGAAACTTTTTGTAAATAAAATTGTACAACATATAGTCTTTTCCTCAGGTTTAGAGGAAAAGGCTGTCAGTCTTTCACCAATATTATGCTAGCAGAGAATTTTCACAGTCACCTTATCAAGTTAAAATATTTTTCTATTTTAATTTATTGAAAGAATTATCTAATCATGCATGTTAGAATTTTTCAAAAATTTTTGTGCATCTATTGATATGACCGTATATTTTGTCATTGAATTCACAATACTATATATACAGTATGACATTGGATTATTTTTTTTAGATAAGAAACCAACCTTACATTACTGTGAGAAAACTTCCTTTGGCATAGTGTATAATTCTTTTTATGTTTCTTTGTTATGCTAATATTTCATTGAGGATCTATGCACCTGGGCTAATAAGGAATGTTAGTCTGTAGTTTCCTCAGGATATTTTTGTCTGACTTTGGTTTTTAAGTAAGAACAACCTCAATGAAGTTAAGAAATGTTTTCTTCCATATTTTTGTCAGAATTTTGAAAAAATTAATGTTATTTAGGATAATCTGGATCCAGGATTTTCTATGAGGAAAGGTTTTCCATTACTAATCAAATCCTTTAATTATTATAGAACTATTCAAATTTTTTATTTTTTGTCAGACAGTTCCATTAATTTTTATCATTTTGTAATTCTCCCTATTTCATCTAAATTGTATAATTTATTACTATAAATTTGTTCACAGTATCTATGTACTTTGAGCCCTATCAATTCTGTATTGTTGGTAGTAATATCTTCTCTTTTGCTCTTACTTTCTGCATGTTTTGGATTGAATTCACTCTTTTTTTTGTCTTTTACCTTTTTCTGATTTCTTAAGGTTGAAACTTACATTATTATTTTTGGTTATATAAGGTGAATTTAAAACAAAGTGTACTTGATTATTAAAGACATAACATTTTAGTTAGAATAACTATATATAAACAACCAGGATAATCAAAAATAAAAGCATGTTAGCACAATTTGTGATAGTTAAATCGTGGAAACAACCAAAATGTCCATCAACTGCAGAGTGGATGAAAAAGATGTGGTATTTTCATACAATGGGCTATTATTCAGCTATAAATCTGGAGACCTTTATAGGTAAATGGAGGCAAATTGAGAATATCCTCATAAGTGAAATAAAAAAGATGCACATTAGTAAATATCACATTGTCTCTCTAGTGTAAAAAATAATAAAAACTGAAAGAGTAATAAGATCCAAAATGTATAATAGATACTGTAAAAGTGACAGGGAAGGAAAGTGCTCTAAAGGATATAACTGTATGTATAAGTGTATAAGATAGATGACCATATTACTAAATTTCTGTTGGATCATTGAACAGAATGGATTGCAGAATGGATTATCAATGTTTGAGTGTCTACCACTTTTCATGCTTTGGTTTTGTAACTTGAACAACTATTTCTAAGATGACAATATGTAATGTATCAACTAATGATTTCCTAGTGTTAATTTTTTGACTTATGTATTATTCTACCTTTTTTCTATTTTTTCTTTCTTTCCTTAAATTAAAAAAAAATTTAAAAATTAAAGCATTTTGTCAGCATTCAGGTAATGAATGCCTTCCCTACGCAAAATACCACAAAAGTGTGATCAAAAACTATGGTGAATATTTAAACATGAAAATTACAGTAAAAGACACATGGACATTAACCATCTTCAAAATGCCTTCTCTTGCTTCAAACTAATTTACTCCATTGTCCTTGCCACCCCTGAAGCAGTTCTAAAAGTCCTCTTTCAGGAATGTCTTTTCATGGCTCCCTTACTGATGCGAATGACTTCAAAGTATTTATGACAATTCCTATCAAATAAAAACATCATCCATCCATCCACATTCTGTGTAACCAGCACAATGTGACATCTGGGTCTTCCCAATGTCAAATGACTAGGGAAGCTAAATACTTTGCATTTATTCAGGACAACAAGCTAGCCAGGACAGCACAACTACAAATACTCCAAAAGCAGACTTCCAGAACTGCTTAAGATAATGCAAGAATAATGGGGTAAGTATGTTTGACATCACAGAGAGTATTTTGAGGGGGACTAATGGCAATTTGTCTTTTGCTGTAATACGTTTTCTAAATTTAAATGTTCACTGTATGTTTTGATCCTATCTCCTATGTAAAAGACTTAGCTATAGTGTCCATCTGCATTCTGACTATGGTTTTCCTTTTTGTTCATATACACTGATAGATTTGTTAATCTAATTAAACAACTGTTGCTCATAACACAACAGAATATTAGTTTTGTTATACATATGAACAGCACATGAAAATGGTAAATATACCATAGTTGCTGAGCCACAGATATAGCTCAGTGATAGAACTCTTACCTACTATGCAAGGTTCATTCTCCAGCACCATAAAAAAATATTAAAGAAAAGAACAGAAAAATAGTACCACTAATGTGAGTCTTACCTTTGTTGTGATAATGTAGATGATATAAGAAGTATCTTCTGGAAAGATCAAAATACAGATTCAGTCCCTGGAGCTGAGGGTGCATGAGGTGATGTCCAGTGTGCTAGGGAAAGCTTTGGACCATCACTTACAGCAGTTAAGACCCCAACCAGCATCCTAGATCACCAGAGGATGCACAGGAGGTCCCGCAGGCCTGAATAGGCCATGCCCAGTGACCTCTATTCAATCCCAGAAGCTGAAGGAGCACGAGGTGATTTCCAGCCCACCCAGGGGAAGCTTTGTACCATCACTACCAATGGGTAAAACCCAGCCCAGTATCCTAAGTCACCAGAGGATGCATGGGAGGTCCCTGCAAGCCTGACTGGGCCATGCCCAGCAACCTCCATTCAGTACCAGGAGCTGAAGGAACATGAGGTGATTTCCACACTCACGGGGGAAGCTTTGGAACATTACCCAAAACCTGGAAATATAGGAAAATGACAAAATGAAAGACGAAAATGCAATCTCAAACCTCCAGCCCATCCCAAGCAAGCCTAGGAGCCAGGTACATAGAAGAAAATATAAGTCATACATCTGAAATGCCTGAAATGATAACAACTGAAGTAAATAAACAAGTCCAGGAACCTATAAAAGAACTCAAATCAGAAATAATCTCCCAGGTAAAAGAAGAAATGATAAAAGTAATGAAAGAAATGCTGAACACATATAAAGAAGACATAGTTAAAAAATTAGAGGAACAGTGCAAAAAGATGGAAACTCAATGAACAATAGAGGAAACAAGTAGAATGCATGAAGCAGATTCAAAGAGATATACAGGAAATCAAAAATTCCATTGAAAGTTGGCAAAACTGCCTCAACAAAAGTGAAGATAGACTTTCAGACATCAAAGACAAGATTGCAGGTAGTGAACAGGAAAGGAAAGATCTTTTAAAAGTAACAAAAATCAGGAAATAACAGTTCAACAGCTGCAAGATGATGCAGATAAAAACAACATAAGATTGATAGGAATAAATAAAAAAGAAGGTGACAACACAATGGGTACCAAAAGGCTGTTTACAGAAGTAATAGTTGAAAATTTCCCAAACATAAAAATGGAAACTGACATACAGGTCAGTGAAGCATATAGAACTCCAAATAGCCATACCCAAAATAAAACTACAGCCAGACATATAATAATCAACATCCCAGAAATCCAACATAAGAACAGAATATTAAAGCTGTTAGAGAGAAGAAACAGATCACCTATAAAGGAAAGCCTATCAGCATCACAGAAGACTTCTCAACACAAACAATGAAGTCAAGAAGAGCATGGAGTGAAGTATTTCAGATCCTAAAGGAAAACCACTTCCAACCCAGACTGAGGAACCCTGCAAACCTGTCCTTCAAGATGGATGGAGAAATAAGATACTTCCACAACAAAGAACAGCTGAAGAACTTCATAACCACCAAACCAATACTGAAAAGATTACTGAAAGACATTCTAGATAGACATAGGAAAAACCACTAAGCAAGGCAGACAATTAAACACAGTGGAAAGGTAAAGAAGCAACAGCAGAAAGATAACATGTCAAAAATAAACCAATATATATCGGTTATAACCATTAATGTAAATGGCTTCAATTCACCAATTAAAAGAAACAGACTGGAAGAATGCATCAAGAAACAACATCCAACCATATGCTATCTACAAGAAATGCATCTAAACCAAAAGGAAACTCATAGACTGAAAGTCAAAGTATAGAAAACAATACTTCATGCAACAGGATCCCCCTAAAAAGCAGAGGTAGCTATTCTGTTTGCAAGCAATGTGAACTTCAAACGAAGAATGATCCAAAGAGATAAAGAAGGTCACTACATACTAGTTAGGGGAAAACTTCAAGAGGAAGAGATAACAATCTTAAATATATATGCACCAAATTCCAGAGCACCCAGCTATACAAAACAAATATTAACAGAAATGAAAAATCAAATAAACAATAATACAATTATGACAGGAGACCTTAACATGCCACTGACACAAAGGGACAGATTAACTAGACAGAAAATCAGCAAAGAAATAACAGAACTGAATCACACCTGTGAACAAATGGACTTCACAGACGTATACAGACTGTTCCACCTGACAACATTAGAATATACATTCTTCTCAGAAGCACATGGGACATTCTCTAAAATAGATCATATACTAGCCCACAGA
>PVJX010018554.1:0-36295 GCA_004027295.1 Dolichotis patagonum
CTTGCACGGGGACACTTCGGGCACAGCCGGGCCCGCGCTCACCCAGGCACCGTGCAGGTACGTGGACCGCGTGACCGAGCTCCTGCAGCAGAAGCTGAAGCAGGCGCAGCTGCTGGCCCTGAAGAAGGAGCTGATGGCGCAGAGGCAGCAGGAGGCGCTGCAGGAGCAGGCGGCGCTGGAGCCCAGGCTGGACCTGCTGCTGGAGAAGACGCGGGAGCTGCGGGAGCTGGTGGGGGCGCCGAGGCTGCCAGGAGGGGGCCAGGCCCTGCGGCGCGAGGCCCACCCGGCTGCCCGCGCTTCTGCTCACCGCCCCTCTGCCCTGCAGATCGAAGCTGACATCTCCAATCGGTATGGCGGGCGCCCTGTGAACCTGCTGGGGACCTCCCTGTGAGCCAGGTCCTCACCTGTCACTGGGTGGAAGGCAACAGAGGGCACTGGGGCCTCCCCCGCCAGAGCCGGCAATGTGGAGGACGCAGAGCGACAGGTGGGAGCTGTCACCTGCTCCCGCTCTCTGTGAGGAGCCACCCGGAGCCTCGGCCCTGCCGGCGTGGAGCAGCTCCTCCTCAGTTGGCACTTTGGACCTAATAAAAGAGGAGAATGCTCTCTGTGCGGCTGATACTTGCATTTGTGTGTAGTTCAGGCTGGTGTCGAACTCATGGAAATCCCCCTGCCTCAGCCTCCCAAGTGCTGGGATGCAAGTACATGTCACCGCACCAGGCTGCTAACAGTGTTTTTTTTATTTTTTGGTTTTCTGAGCCAGGGTTGCACTATATAGCTGGCCTCAAACTCACTCACAGTGATGCTCCTGCCTCAGCCTCCCAAGTCCTGGAATGACACACATGTGCCACTTGCCCGGCTTGCAGACAGTCTCTTACACTGAACTGCTCCACTTCCCTGACCTGGCAGCTGCAGCGGGAAACCTGCTGGCACGGGTTCCTGATCCAGGTGGCTTCCTGGGGCCGCCAGCTGTCACCGCAGAGCCCTGGTCAGGGACTTCCCTCTCGGGTTCGGGGATCCTGTGCCACCTGCAGCCGGGTTTACCCCGGAACCCCACCTTCCCTGTAGCCGAGGGTGGTGCGGTCTGGGGAGGAGGAGGCTGGTAAAGTGCGGACAGGTCTTGTCACTTTTGCCAAATGCCTGTCCACTTTTCCTGCTGGGATGGCACCCTCTCCGAGCCACCTACCCGTCCCGTTTCCCAGGAAGGACGGGGCTGGGGGTGGCCGGCAATTCGATTTTAATTTCATAGCAGAGCAGTTGATTCATGGCGCTTTGTCGCTGGCGTTGACTCCCGTAATGACTTTCCATCAGGATGAAAAGTGGAGTGACACCATTCATTATTCCCGCTGCTTGTTATCTCAGTTCTGGGGAGGGCCGCCCCTCCCCGCTGCCTTTCAGCCGTCCGGCCCGGTGAGTGATGGCCCCGATTAATCACCGCCCCAGACGAGGGGACACACGCCGCCCGCAGGAGGCAGAGATAAGGCCTCGGGAGCCTCTCCTATCGATTAATGTCAGCGTCCACGTCCCGTGCTTCGCCTGGTCACCTCCTTTTGAGAGAATGGGCTGGAAGAAGTCCAGGAATTGAGGAAGGACAGAGATGGTGTCAGGAAGTGGACCTCGGCCTGGGGAGCTGCTCGGGTCCCCTGCCCGCTGCCTCCTGCCCACCTGGTCACTGCCCACCCTGGGGCCACCTGGCTGCCCTTGCTGCTCTGACATCTGTGCCCGGTCACAGCTGTTACACAGGTTCTGCTGCTCTCGGGCTGGAGGCACACGGGAGCCCTGACGATCGAGACCCCACCACGGCCTGGGTCACCTGCCTTCCTGCCTGAGGCCTGGAGCAGGGCGTGTGGTACCTGTGGAGCAGCCCCTTCCAGAGGGCTCGGGCAGGCCCTGTCCTCACTCCGAGGGCCGGGCCTGGTTCACTGCCTGACTGGAAAAATGAAGGCCCCCCGCTGACCCACAGGCAAATTTTCCTCAGTCTTTAGCCTGGTCTTCTGGATACAGTGGTGCACACTGTCACCCCAGCACTCAGGAGGCTGAGGCAGGAGGGTCACCATGAGTTCAAGGCCAGCATGGGCTACGTAGTGAGAGCCTATCTCCAAAATAATAATCATAATCTTCACCCACTGGCACTAGGTTTGTTCTCCAGAACCCCTGCCTCCTGGGTCTGGGCCCCGAGCAGGCTGAGGGCACGGAAGGGGTCACCCAGCTGGCTCAGCTGTGCTCCCGGGCTGCTCTGACTTTTGGGGCAGATTCTAAATTCCTTTTGCCTCACTAGGGCTCCGCCTGTCTTCTTCCAGTAGGAGGGCGGTAGCACCCTGGCCTTTTGATTTTCCTTTGTTTCGAGGGAGGGTCTTGGTAATTCGTGGCAACCCTCTTGCCTCAGCCCCCTTGCCCGCATGGCGGCCAGCTCTTCCTTCTGGACCTCCTGGGCCTCCTGAGCCGCACCATTGGCTCCCAGCAGTAGGCCAGGAGTTTCTAGTCAAACTTCGGTTTTGTTTTGGGGGGCTCCTCCCCTGCACTTCCCACTATACAGCTGAGCTCTGCCCACCCCAGGGGCCTCATCCCATCAGGTCCCCGAGACTCTGCGTCCTCCACGCAGGCTGGCCAGGGCCATTCAGAGACCGGCACACCTGGACTCCTTCCCATTGACAGCGCAGGCAGGAAACGAGCTGCTGCCCTTGGATCCAGCGTCTCTGGGCCCCGAAGAGCCGCCTTCTCCCCCAGCCGGCTGGAGACAGAAGCTCTTCCAGCCTCAATCAAGGGCCACTGCCTGTCGCTGGGGTCCTGCTCACTAGCTCGGGCCCTCGCCCCATCCCTTCCCCAGGGGTTGCTTGTTTCTCCAGTAGAAGCCCAGGTCCTGCCGCACCTCTCCACCTTTGTACAGCCCACCTGTCCTGCTACAAAGCTGGAGTTCATGCTTTATCATTTTTACTTTTTGAGACAGGACCTTGCTGTGCTGGGGATCCTCCTGCCTCAGCCTCCTGATCACTGGGACTTGAAGGCATGCACCACTGTGCCCAGACGAATTTTGTTTTTTAACCGCCCCCGGACATGTCCTCTCTCCACTCCTGCTCACGCAGACGCAGTCTGACAAATGACAGCAGGAGAAGGCACTCAGGGGTACTGCTGGAGGGATGGGGGTCCCTCTCATGCGTTCTCCAGCTCTGAAGCTGTTCTTCCTCCCTGTGTGACCTGGGGCCTGTCACTGCACCTCTCTGTTCCTCAGGGCAAGAGTCGGCCATTGTGGTACACACCTGTCATCCCAGCACTGGCAGGCTGAGGCAGGAGGACTGTGAGTTCAAGGGCAGCCTGGCCAATGTAGTGGCTTCAAGAGGCCCTGTCTGGGAAAAAGACTGGAGATGGAGATGTATCCTGGTGCCGGGGCCAGGACAAGGACCCCAGCCTGAGGGCAGCTGGCTCTTGCCAGGGTCTGTCTTGCTCGGCACAGCAGGGGCAGGTGTCAGCTGCTGGAGGGGTGTCCGTGTCCTGCATTGAGGCTTCAAACACAGTGCGCCCACGCCCAGCCCACCCTCTCCCCAGCCCTGCACCTGCCTTCTCTCCCTGGGCTCGGCCATGGCTCCCTCCTGCCCACCCTCTCCATGCTCCCCGGCCCTTTCCGGCTCAGGGGTTCTGATGCACCCCCTGTTCCCCGATTTCCTGGTGTAGGCCAGGCCTGGTAACTGGGGCTGTCTGCTTCCCAGCCCAGGTGCCCATTCAGGGATCAACCCCATCTGCATCCCGGAAACCTGCGCCTTTTCCCACTGCCTCTGACCCATCCTGGCCAGGAAGACAAAACCCAAAGAGTCTCCGAGGCCCAGTCTTCCCTCCCCCACCTGGGCCCAGTCATGGGGGCCTCCTGCGGTGGCACCACAAGGCCAGCCCAGCGTGACCAACCCAAACTGAGCTGAGCTACAGCCCCAGCCTCCTTTTATTTTTAAGCCTGAGTCTTGCTAAACTGCCCAGGTGGGCCTCAAATTCGAGATCCTCCTGCCTCAGCCTCCCAAGTGCTAGGATTATAAACTGCACCCAGCTCCAGACTATACTACTTGAGGTTAGGAACCTCAAGGGTTTTGCTCCCTCTATTGTCCCCTCGGAATCACATTAACTCCTAAAATGATCGCTAGATGGCTCAGTTGCCCAGACTGGGATCACACTTGCGACCCTTCTGCCTCAGCCTCAGCTTCTTAGAAAAGGCACCCGCGGTTGGACTCAAACTTCTCCACGAGTCTTGCAGGGCGAACGCAGACAGAGCGGCTGCCCCATCCTCGGCCACCTGGTTGCTCTGGGGACCCAGCTTTGCTACCAGAGCTCGGGCCTGGGCCCAGGACAACGGACGCCACCCGCAGGCCAGGCTCGGAACAGCGGCCGCCCCGGGCCCTGCGCCACCGCCCCCTTCCTTCGGGTGCCCGGATGAGCAGGGCACCGGGCACACCGGCCCTGGGAGCCCCCGCCCTCTGCAGCCTGCCACCCTCGGGCTCCAGAGAAAAGCAGTTTGCATATTTAAACTTCTCCTGCGAGTCTAATGGAAAGTTCTGCGCTATTTCACGCCCCGCTATCCATTACTGTCGCGCGGGCCCAGTCCCTCCCGGCCCCCCCCTCCCCGCCTGTCACCCAAACGGTGGCGCAAGGCGAAGCCATTTGTCAAGTGGCCCGGCCGCCGGCTGCGCTGGGCTAAGCCTGGGAGGACGGCGCCCCGGGGGAGGGCAGGGCAGGCGATGGATGAGGGGCCATGCAAATTGCTGCTTAATCTGCGGAGAAACACCCCGCCCCAGCCGCTCCTGACTTCCTTTAACTGTGATTAACGGGCAAATTAAACCCAAGCCCTTAACTCTCTCCTGTCAGCGGACTCGAACGCGGAGCCCTGGGCCGCCCCTTCTGCAGTCTGCAACCAGGGTCACTCACGGAGCAGAGCATCAGCCCTGTCCCTGGGCCAGGAGGGGGCGGCGTGGCGGGGGATGGGCAGGACAGAGGGCAGCCCCGACCGACCCACCTCAACCCGCAGGAGGGACTCACTCACTTCTGCTTTCTTTCAACCACTCGGGAAAGATGCGGCTGTAAGTCCAGTACTTGGGAGGCTGAGGCAGGAGTGTTGCAGCCAGTTTAAGGTCAGCCAGGCTACAAAGCGAGTTGAAGGCCAGCCTAATGTCCATAGCAAAACTCTGTCTAAAAAACAAAAAAAGAAAGAAAAAAAGAAAGATGGGCTAGGGCCAGGGATTTAGCTCAGTGGCATAAGCACCTGCCTTGCAAGCCTGTGGTCGTGAGTTCGATCTAGGGTCGTAAATACAACCTGGACCCAGCATTTGGGCAAGGGCCCCAGAGTTGAGCTCTGCCTTTCTCCATGACCTGGGCTTTGGCATTGCTCAAATAGAAAGCCGGAAGGCTGTGGTGGTGCACACCTGTGATCCAGCACTCAGAAGGCTGAGGCAGGAGAACCTCTGGGAGTTCAAGGCCAGTCTGGGTCTCAAAAAGCACGAAGTAGGCAGGCGCATAAGCCTTCTCTTTTCCTGATGTGAGACTCAAGGTCCCAATCTGTAACTCCCCAGGGAGTTCGCTGTCTCTTTTCCCTCTCCCACCCATGAGGCTCCAGCCTCACCCACCTTGCCAGGGAGTCTTCTGAAGCCAGGGCTGAGCTGAGGCTGGCATGACGGGTGTCCCAGTGCGTGGCCGGAACTTTAATCTCCTCAGTGGGAGACCTCTTCACCCGTGAATCCTGCAAAGAACACAGGGCCTCTGGCTCTGTGACCCCCTTTTTGGAAGCAGTCTTGTGGTGATCCTCCTGCCTCAGCCTCCTGAGCACTAGGATTACGGGTGTGTGGCACCACACCCGGTTCCTTGCCCCTCTTTCTCCAGCTTGCAGCAGGGGTAGACTGAGGCAGGGAGTGACAGCAGCTGGGACCCTGGCAAATTCTAGCTCTGAGTTCTTTTGGGGGGGTGATTTTTAAGACAGTCACTATACACTTCAGGCTAGGCTTAAACTCACTATGCATCCCAGGCTGGTCTGAAACTCACAGTGATCCTCCTGCCTCAGCCTCCCAAGTGCTGAGATTACAAGTCCACCTGCACCACCAGGTCTGGCTAATTACCTCTTGGGTTCTGTATCCACCTAGGACTGAGTTTGGTGAAACAGTCAATGACCCTGTCCGTGCCCCTGGTGACACCAGAGCAGTGCCCAGGACCCTGGATCTCAGGATGACCTAGTCTCTGCCCACCCAGTGTCCAGGAGGACAGGATCTCTGCTTGTCTGGGCCCTTTACTGAGCATTGGCTGCTTTTAAACTATGGACTGGTTTTACTTGTAACAAAGTTATCAGGGCCAGGGATTTAGCTTAGCAGCCTAAGTGCGTGCCTGACAGGTGGAAGGTTGTGAGTTCAATCACCCGCACCAACAAAAGAAAAAAGGGGAGGGGGTGCAGGGATTTAGCTCCTTGGCATAAGCACTTTCCTGGCAAGTGTGAGGGCGTGAGTTCAATCTTCAGTACAAAAAAAAAGAAACAAAGAAAAAAGAAAAGAAATTACACAAACACTGATCTGATTCAACCCGAGTCTGGCTTGCAGGGAACTTCTCCAGTTTTCTTCTTGGTAGTTTTACTTCTCTGCCGCTGGGAAGTGAGCCCAGGCCCTTCGCACTGAGCTCCACTCTCAGCTCTTCATTTTTATTCTTTTACGTTCTTTTACCTTCCTGCCTCAGCCTCCCAGAGTGCTGAGCTTATAGGTGTTCACCTCCACGCCTGGTTTCTTCTCAGTGGCTCCTGGAAAAACTTTCACATCCAAACAATGTCAGGATTGTATCTGATCCTTCTCTCTAACAAATGCCTGGCCTGTTCCCTGGTGTGGACCGGCGGCAGAACGCGGCCCGGGGTGCAGACGGAAGAGGGGCGCAGACGGTGCCCAGAGAGGGCGCCGCTACAGGGCGGAGAGGACGCAGGCAGGGGGCGCCCCCGTCGCCTCGGGCAGTTGAGAGTCGGATGTGGGCTCTGGGGGCGTCCGGAGCCTGACGAGGCCCAGCAGCTGCTGGCCGGCTGCCTTCCGTGTGGCCACCTTAAAGTCAATCCCAGATGGTCACCCGAAGGTCACCAGGCCAGCTGCAGGGTGTGGGCAAAGCCTTCTGGGCCCCAGGCTGCAGGACACGCCAGGGAAGCGACAGAGGAGCAGGGCTAGGATCCAGCGCGCTGCTGGGCCCCGCCCCTCCCCTCTCGCCCTCCCCTCCGCTCCCCCTCCCCTCCCCGCCCCTCCCCTATCTCCATGGCGACGGAGGGCGGTGGGCGGGGCCGCGCCCACAATGGCCGCTTTCTCCCAGCCCCGGCGCCCGTGGAACGAATCTCCCGGCCCGCCGCTCACAAAGGGCCAGCCGCGTCCCGCCCTCCGCCGCCGCCCTCGCTGACCCCGGCCTGTTTCCGGGTGCGCAGCCAGCCCTGGGGGCCTGCAGCTGGGGCTCTCCCACGGGTCCTGCACACAGGCGGGTCACCCCGGCGACCTCCGCGAGGACAGAGGTCGGCCTGTCCCGGGGCCTGCGCTGTGATTGGCCGAGAGCTGGGAGGGGGAGGGGACCTGCCCTCCTAATGCGCAATTAAACCACCCGGGGCCTCCGGGCTCCGGCCTGGGAATCGGGGCGTTTTAGAAATGGGTTCAACCCGGACCTGAGCCCAGGGTAGCAGAACCAGGTCGGACGGTGGGGAGACGGCGCGGGGCGATGGGACTGAGCAGCTGGGCTCGCTGCCCTCGATGTGCTGCTCGTGGTAGACAGGCAATAAAAACAGACAGCTGCACGCTGTGCCCTCTCTCTTCCATTAGGGAGCCAGGCCCACCGCCCGCGGCGGCTGTGAGCCAGGAAGAAGCTCTGGGCCCCTGGGAATCAGCTCAGCCCAGGCCGGGCAACGCTGTGTACACAGCTCCGGCTGGAGAAGGCATCCGGCTTGGTGGAGCAGGCCTGTGATCCCAGCACTCAGGAGGCAGAGGCAGGAGGATCGCTGGGAGTTTAAGGCATGCCTCAACTACAAAGTGACACCCTGTCTGCAAACAGAAAGCTAGAAGAAAGCTAGGTCCGTGTCTACCGCCTGGGGTGTGTGATAATCCAGAGTGAGGACCCAGCCACTGGCCAGGCCACTAGGTGTGAGCTGTTACCCATACTGACCCATGAGCCCTGGGTCCCTCCACACCTGACTTTCTAATGCACAGCTCATTTCAAATACTCGACGTTGTCGTCTCTAGAAGTTTCTGCTTTTCTGTGTCGCACACATTCTGGTTTCTGGTGAGAAATAACACAGGGTCACTCTTACACACACTTTGCCAGTGTAGACCAGGGATGCGGGGTGGGGTGGGGGACCCAGAAGGGAGTCGTCGGCCCCGAGTGACACAGGGCCAGGACAGAGGGGAGCTGGGTGAGCTCGCAGGCTGGCGCTGCCAGCGTCATTTAAATAAATCATTTGAGGTTTTCCCTCCGTGCAAGGCCCGGTTAGCTCCAGAAGAAACCAGCCCGGCCCCAACCCACGCGCTTCCGGAGGGCAGCCTGCACTGGCCCCACACCCCCAACAGCTGAACACCCTGAGTTCTGAGCTCCAAGTCTGATGGCTGCTCTTCTTGTGATGCAGACCTCTCCCTGCAGCCTGTGGGGCAGAGAGCAGCCTCTGCGGGAGGACCCAGAGGCCCTGGAGACTGTCCTCCTCAGGGTCCTCCTCGGGGACCCCAGGGTGTGGGCAGGACCACACCTAGGCTTTGGGGTGGCGGGAAGAGCCTGAGACTGAACACCAGGATCCAGCCTGACTTCCCACTGTCCAGAGCTTCACTTCCCTCACCCGAAAACCAAAAGTTTAAAGCCAGGCATGATGGTGCACGCCTGTCATCCCAGCACTTGGGAGGCTGAGGCAGGAGGATCCTTACAAGTTTGAGACTAGCCTGGGCTACATAGTGAGCTCAAGGCCAGCCTGAGCTGCATAGGGAGACCCTGTCTCAAAAAGACAAAAGGACAAAAAAAAAAAAAAAAAGCAAGCAAGCAAGTGATTCAGGAACAGGCCCAGGGTCACACAGCTGGGAAACAGGGCCACTGCTTCACAACCCGATTGGTCTGACTCCAAGCCCCAGCTCCCATGAGGCCACACTCCCTTCCAGGGTGGGATGGAGTTGCCCCAGGGGGGACGGGGCTCCCTGGGCACCTGCACTGTGGTACCGCAGCAGGTGGTGTGAACGGCCCCGGCAGAAGCCCTGCAGCCAGGGCCTGGAGACCGAGACCAGGGCCCTGGACCCCAGCACCAGCTGTTGCGGAGAGGACTGAACTTTGCCTTGAAAGCGGAGCCTCCCTCGCCGGGCAGGTGTGGCCTGCAGCGACCAAGGCGGGGACGGTGCCTTGGTGGACGGTCTCCCCACTTCCACCCAGGATGCTGTGAGCCCAGACCCTATGGGTCACCCGGAGTCGAGGCTGAGGCTCCTGGTCCTGGCATTGTCCTCGCAAGACTGAGGGCCTAAGGGGGGCTGTGCGCCCGGCTCCGGCTCCCAGCCTTGGTTGGGGTGCCCTTGAGAGGTCCCCACCTGCCCCGCTGGACCAGCTCTGGGCAGCGTCCATCCAAGAGGCCAGGACACAACACAGGGTCCCTCTAGGATTCAGAGACCCTCACACAGCCCCTGCCCAGCCCAGAGCCACCGCAGTGTCCCCAGGCCCCCTGCTGCCTGCCCTGCCGCCCTGGGCTCCAGAGGCCCAGAGGACAACGCTGGGCTCGTGGCTGGCTCTGGAGCCCAGGGAGTGGATGGCAGGAGGAGGCCACAGGACGGAAGCCTGGGGCTGCAGGGCGGGCGAGCGCCCGGAGGTGACAGCAGTGACATGAGTGCTTTCTGTGCCCTGTGGCTTCGTCCTTGCAGGAGCTGGAAGTTACCACATCCGCACTGCCAGATGGGGAATCAGCTCCGAGGGGCTGAGGAATTTTCCGGGTCTCAGATTCACCCTGGACCCTAATCACAGAGCTCCCAAACACCAGCTGGTTTATGATACCTGCAGGTTAGGTATGTTTGGTTTTTTGAGACAGGGTTTTGCTCTGTAGTTGGGCTGGCCGTGAGCTCTCTGTGTACCTGACGCCGACCTTAAACACAAGGCTGATCTCCTGCCTCAGCCTCCCAAATTTGGGGACTACAGGTGTGTACAACCATGCCCCCCACTTTTTTTGAGACAGTCTCTCACTGTATATTTTCAGGCTGGCCTTGAACTCACTATGGAGCCCAAGCTTGCCTCGAACTTGCAATGATCCTCCTGCCTCAGCTTCCTGGGTGCTAAAGCTTTTAGCATACGCCACCACACCTGCCAGAGTTTTAGGGTGTCTCTTGCCAAAGAGCACCCAGGGATCTGTGAGGCAGTTCTTTTGCTGTGTCTATAATGGTGGGTCCCATCTTTGAAGCCCTTCTCCCCGCTTAAACTCCTTCACGTCTTTTCCCAGGCGCCTGTGCTCTCCCCCCACCCTGCCATCTGCTCAGGAGATGGCTGAGCCTGACCACCTTTCATCCCTGGGGTGACGGCACGGGCGTATCCCTCCCCCAGGTGCTGTCACTCTCGGGCGCCCAGCTGGAATGGACCCCAGATTCCCCAGACGCCCCTGCCGCCAATGTGAGCTCTGCCCTCTGGCCTCTGCCCCCGCGTGTCATTAACCCTGTCGCCTGCCGGACATCAACCCCCCCGGGCCCTGCTGTCATCCGCGCCCTAAGATGGATGGGGGGCAGCTGGGAGGCCGAGCCGCGCGCCCCTAATGAGATCTGGTCTGCGGGCTGGGCCGGGCGCTATCAGGCAGGGCCACCTTGCTGATAAGGGGCTGGCTGAGCAGCACTGGTTTCCCTGCTGGAGGCAGGGACAGGGACAGGACCAGGGCTCTTCGCCAGCCATCGCCACCCTGCCCCAGAAAATAAAGGGGGCAGGACGGGAGATGGGAGGGGAGATGCCTCGGCCTCCCATTCCTGCTGCCTGTGACCCCTCTGCAGGGGTCAGGGACACACAGAGTCCTGGGTAGTCAGGGCCAGCTGTCCGCTGCCCCGGGCAGTGCAAGCCTGGCCTGGAGAGGCTGTCTCCTGCCATGTGCGGGGACACGGGAGAGGGCAGCCCCTAAAGGTCCCTGGAGCATCTTTTTTAAAAATTTTCTTTGTACCGAGGATCGAACTCACAACCTTGTGTTTGCCTGTCAGGTGCTTATGCCACTGAGCTAAACCCCCAGCCCCTGGCGCATCTTTAGATGGGAAAAGGGTTATTTTTAAAAATTATTTTAATTATTTTTTTCAGCTCTTTTGTTTTTTTCTTTTTTGGGGATCCAGGGATCCAGCTGACAACCTTGGGTATGCTGCTGAGCTATAGCCCGGGTCCTCTTGTTTTTCCACACAGGGTCTCACCGTGTGGTCCAGGCTGGCCTCCGACTCCAGGCCATCTCCTACCCCGGCCTCCCCTCTCGCCCGCAGGGGCTACAGATGCAGCACCAGGCCCGGCTCTGATTCCTGGATTATAAAGGAAGGGGATGCTGGGAAATACCTGTTAGCCCCCCCTTGTACAGCTGGGGAGCTCTGAAGGGGACAGACCCGGCCCACTCGAGTGCCACGGTGAGAACCAGAACCAGGGGTCCCAAAGGGCCAGGTCCTCCCCGTAGCCCTGCACGGGCCCCTGCTTGGATCCTTCTCCTGGGAGACAAGAGCAGCCACAGAAATGATGGTTCCTGGCTCCTCTGGAAGATGTGGGAGGAAAAAGAACCTTTTTCCGCTGCTGGGAGGAGTGCTGTGGAAACCAGTGTGGAGTGTCCTCCCCCGCCATCCCCTCCCGGGCATCTTCCCGAGAGAATGAAAAGCACCATAACCACAGCAACATCCGCACACCTATGTGTGTGGTGGCGCGGTTTGTGACAGCCACGGTCCAAATGCGTATCAGCTGGTGAATGGACAAAGACGATGTGGGTGATTTTTTATACAGTGGAGTACTACTCTGCTGTAAAGAAGGATGTGTGCGCAAGACATTCCTAGGAATATGGAGGCACTCTGAGTCCATGCTCTTAAGTGAAATAAACCGGACCCATGTGTGTAAATGTCACATTGTTTCTCTGGTGTGAGAAACTGCGAGTGTAAATGAGGATGAAGTGTGTAATAGGCATTGGGAATCAGAAAGAAAATGTTCAAATGGGGAAGGGAGGGGAGGGAGAGGGAGGGGAGAAGGAAAACCTGGAAACAAAGCTTTTGTCAGCCGCCAGGGGAGGAGGGGTTGAAAGGAGGGGAGCGGGGGAAACATTGTGTCAGGCACAGGTACAAACTCTCCATGATGAACTGATCATTGTGGAATGTAAAATGTACCAATAAAACCTGATTTAAAAAATAAATAAAGGGCTGGGGGCTTGTTTAGCTCTGAGGCGTTAGCGCCTGCTTGGCAAATGCAAAGTTGTGAGTTCGATCCCCAGTATCAAAAATAAAAAATAAGTAAAAGGATTTGTTTTTTCTCTGCTTTGTCCTTGGCTTCCAGGAGGTGGGTTAGAGGAGGCTTCCTGCTTCCTCCTGGCTTGGGAGGGGGCTCATGTACCCCTGGAGGGGCTGGAGGAATAGAGGGCTTTTTATTTGTTTTATTATTCATTTGTCCTTTTGAGACAGGGTCTCGCGTGCAGTTCAGGCTGGCCTTAAACTCACTGCACAGACCAGGATGGCCTCGAACTTTCCTCAATCCTCCTGCCTCAGCCTCCTACACCTGGCTAAGAGACTTCTTTTCTTCCTTAGAAAAATATTGATAATATAAAAAAAGAAGTCCTCCCCTGCTGCTAACCTAAATCTCAGCTCCATTTGTCACCTCGCATCCGAGTACCCTGGTGACGAGTTCCTCTTCACTCTGAATACGCTGGGCTTATTTATTCATTCTGCAAAAATCCATTCGGCATCTGCTAACTGCCAGCTCCCTTGCTCGGTGCAAGATGGGAAACGTCACCATTCTTGGTCTCCTGTGTGTGCACGTGTGTCTGTGTGTGTGTTTGTATCACTGGGGATTGAACTCAGGGCCTCACACTCAGCTGAATTTCAGCCCTTTTTTATTTTGAGACAAAGTCTTACTACGTTGCTAAATTGCCCCAACTGGACTTGAATCTGCCATCCTCCTGCCTCAGCCTCCAAGGGCGCACACCAGGGTGATCCTTTGGTCTTTGAGTTCAGTGTACCGGGGAGGAGTCAGCCCCGCTAGCAGTGAGGTGGGGGTGTCAGGATGGGGAGAGGCTGGGGTTGGGGGGGCGAGGGTGACTTCCTGAGGAGGCCGCTGGCCAGGTAAGCAGGAGGTGAGCAGCCTGGGTCCCCATCCTAGCGCGCTAACCAGCCTGTCCCCCTCCCCGGGGCTCTGTGCCCCCTCTGTCACCGTCTCATTCCAGCCTCCGCAGGGCAAGGCTGGAACAGCAGATTGGCATCGCCCAGGCTCCCCTGGAGGGCGGCCAGGGGAGGAGCCGGAGCCGCGCCAGCAGGCGGCTGCCTGGCCCGGTGACCCCGACCGGCCCTTCCCACGCCCCGCACTCCGCAGGCCCAGCGGGGTCACTGCCAGCTGGGGTGGTCAGGGGCACCCCGCTGCGTCGGCATCCGCGCCCACCTGGGCCCGGAGGGGACAGAGGGGGCAGTGGCCTGTGGACGGGGTGGGGGGGGGACACAGGCCTTCCTCAGCTGCCGAGGAAGAATTTAATTACCAATTAAAGCCCCTCCATCTGTTTCGGGCCTGCCAGGAGCTCACCCTACCCTTTAATTACCTCTCTGACAACAATTTAACTCAATTAGCTGGTAAACACGCTGGCCGCAGGGGCACCCTCTTGTCGCTGCCATCTGTCTGTCCCTCTTGGCGCTTCTGGTCGCTCTCTGTCTGTCTGTCTGTCTCTCCAGGACCCCCCTCCCCACCCCCAGCTTTCCTGGCTCCTTCTCTGTCTGCTCACAGCGGGGGCGGGGCGGTCCTGGAGGCTCTGTCCCTCCTTCTCCGCTGCCCACTGCTGTCTGTCCATCCCTGCTCTGTCCCTGGTGACTGCAGGGAGTCCCTCCCCTTTCTTAACTTCAGCCAATCTTTTCTCCCTCCCAACCTGCATGGGCCCCAATCATCCCACTGGGTCCTCTCAGGCCCCCTGCCAGTCACCGGCCAGCAGCTTTCTGGGTATTATTTCCCTGAATTTTGGGAAGCACCTGTGACTGTGTGTTTTACAATGGATGCAAGCTGCACATGTGTGGTGGTGCAGGCCTGGTATCTCAGCAGTGGGGAGGCTGAGGCAGGAGGATCATGGCGAGTGCAGGGCCAGCCTAGGATACATAGAGACCCTGCCTCAAAACACAGACAGACAGACAGACACACACACACACACACACACACACACACACACAGAGGAAAGGGAGCATGACTCCAGAGAGCTGAACATGGCCACTTCTGCAGAAGGAAACCGAGCTGACCAAGTTTCTCAGTCCCCCGAGAAAGGAAGACAATGTCCAGGCTCCAGCGCAGGGCAGAGGCAGAGATGGGCAGGCTCTTCTGATCCTAGCAACGCCCCTGGAATGAAGGGGTGGGGGAGGGGCAGCGGACGTCTTGGGGCGCAGGCGGGAACCATGGCGACCAGGGAGGACCAGGCTGTCACCGGGCTGGATGCAGGCTGAACCCAGCCAGACGGCAGCCCCCCCACCCCGGGGGCCTCCTCAGTGGGCACATCTCACTTCCGGGCTTACACTGGAGAAAGTCCGGGGAGACGCAGAAGGCAGTCAGTTTCCAGCTCTGCTTCCTACTTCCGTTCCTTTGAGATCTGCAGCCTCTCTAGGGATGGCTCCACCCAGGGGTTCAAACTCACTGTGCCACCCCGACCTCCACCCCCCCAACTGCCACCAGCGTGCCCTTGCAGATGCCAAATATAGGTGATGCCAGGCGTGGGTGCAGGTGTGTCATCCCACTTGGGAGGCTGAGGCAGGAGGGTCGCTGTTAGTTCAAAGCCACATAGTGAGACTCTTGAAAAGAAAGAGACAAACAAAAACATGTAACTGAAAGTCCACTTTGGGAGGTGGACTGGTGGATCCACTCTTGATATCGCCTGGAAAATCTTATCCCACAGCAGACATGAAAATCATAGGCAGCAACCACCAAGGGACAGACGGGCTAGGAGAGACGCAGCTGGAGAACAGGAAGTTCAAAACCGGGAGGCCCCGGGCAGGGTTCCTAAACTGGGCACAGTTGGTGGGTTTGTGGATGATGTTTCTAAACATTCTGTAACACAGGCCCCGGAGTAATCAGGCTGGTGAATGCTGGTTTTCCAGACACATAATTACCTAGAATTTCAGAGTTCAAGAGATCAGAGGTTCATTGACCCCAGTGCTTCTGCTCTAAGTATGTATTCTCATTATAAGCCGGGTGTGGTACTGTATTCCCATAATCCTAGCCGTCAGGAGGCTGAGGCAGGAGGATGCTCACAAGTTTGAGGCTGCCCTGGGTAACACAATGAGACCTTGTCTCAAAAAAACTAAAACAAACAAACAAATAAACTCCTTCCCCTAGCCCTGATAATGCCCTCCTTTGAATACTTCAAGTGCTAAGGAATTTACATGGCTAGATAACTTTCTACTTTCAGACTGCTTTAATGTTTAGAAAATTTTTTCTCACCAGGCATGGTGGCACATGCCTATCAGCAGTGGGGAGGCTGAGGCAGGAGGATTGTTGTGAGGTCAAGGCCAACCTGGACTACATAGCAAGGCCCTGTCTCAAAAAAATTTTTTTTTGTTCTAATACTGAGCAAGAAATGATCTCCCTACAATTCTCATCTTTCCGTCCTGTTATCTCACTGTGGATCACTAGAGATCTCGTAAATCTTTCTCCTTGGCCAGAAGTCAGTCAAATACCATAAGGCAGTCCGTGGGAACCCTGAGAGTCTGGAACCTCCGATGCCTTCAGCGCCTGGTCAGTGGTCCCTTTCGAAAACTTACTACCCTCTTGCTTCCTACCCTTTCCTCATCGGCAATGTTCTTTTTGTTTTATTTATTATTATTTTTTTTTGAGACAGGGTCTCACGATGTAGTTCAGGCTGCCCTTGAACTTGCAGCGACCTTTCCTGCCTCAGCTTCCTGAATGCTGGAATTACAGGTGTGTGCCACCACGTCTGGTGCACGTCAGAATTCATGACCCCGTGTGGTGACCGGGACCCAGTCATTTAGACCACAGCAGCCCATGGAGGCTGCAATCGGCTGATTCAAGTTAGCGCCTTCTGTAAATGTCACCCCTTTGTTTTCTGCATTGAGCTAACTCTGGTCGATAAGAATAAATCTTAACATTTGATTCGCTTATATTTCTTGTCATTCCTACCCTGCTGCAGTCCCCTAAATCTGCAGCTCATCCCCCAAAGTATTTTTTTTGTTCTGTTTTGAGACAGGGTCTCACTATCGTACAGGTTTTAAATTTGCTTATGATGCCCCTGCTGGCCTCCAACTCACAGCAATCCTCCTGCCTCAGCCTCTCCAGTACTGGAATAACAGGCTTACGCCACCACACCTGGCCATCACCCAAATATGAATCTCCTTCCGCTGTGCCCTCTCCAGATGACTGAGCTGCTCTCGTGTCTTCTCCTGGTCCCGAGGAAGTCCTGGGGAGCAGGGACCCCCATGAGGACTGCTGTGCAAGAACCACCATCTGGCCAGGCACTGTGGCATCCACCTGCCATGCCAGCACTCAGGAGGCTGAGGCAGGAGGATCACTGTGAGTCTGAGGCCACCTGGGCTACATAATGAGAGCCTGTGTCAGAAACAAAAACCAAAAAAAATTTGCATTCTCTTAACACAAATAACCTCAGTATAATAACAAAAATTTAAAAAAATTAAATTCCTGCAAATCTATCATGTAGTTTACAGCCCATGTTCAAATCCCCTCAGTTAACCTTGTGGCTATCTCCACCCTCTGACTCCCTCCACCCCCAGATCATGATCCAATCTGTTGTCATGTTTGTTTGTTTGTTTGTTTGTTTTTGTCATGGTTCTTTAAAGAAGTGTGTTGTTCCTTTGCTATAAGAACTGGAACTCAGGACCTTGTGCTTGCCAAGCGTCATTGTTTTGGAGACAAAGGCTGGCCTCAAATTCCTGGGCTCAAGCGATCCTCCTGCCTCAGCCTCCTGAGTAGTTGGATTATAGGTGTGCACCCCTGCACCCAACTGAGAGTTCTGATTCTATTTCAACACTGTGCCATTGCTAGAAGCAATTTGGAAACTTTCAAAAATATACCTGGTGGCCGGGGATATAGCTCAGCGGCACAGTGCCTGCCTGGCAAGCGTGAGGTCCTGAGTTTGATATATAGGTGTATCTGGGTGTGGTGGCACAAGCCTGTAATCCAGCACTTGAGAGGCTGAGGCAGGAGGATCGCCAGGAGTTTGAGCCTAGCCTGGACTACATAGAGAGACCTTGTCTCAAACCAAACCAACAAAATCCCTCTTTGACGAGTTGAAGATAATTCCCAGAGGAACTTCCCAAACGTGAAGGACAGAAGGACCGGAACCAGTATACGTCTCGCAAGAAGCTTGGTGGGGAAGGTCACTAAGACGGGGACGCCACCTCGGTACCCCCTGCCTGTGGCCGGGTTCACAGTCTCTCTGAGCTTTGGTCTGGACGCTGGGCCCCCGGGCCCTCTTGTTCATTTGTTAAAATGTGGGGCAGGTGGAGCTGAGCCCAGGCTGAGCCCCAAGGCACTATTTATTGTCACCTTGGGTGAACCCTAACCTTTATGATCAGCCGTGGGCAGGTGGGTGGCCAAACGGTGAGGCCCAGGGTCATCCATTTCTGACAACCCCAAACCCACACCTGGCTGGGGGAGAGTAGGTACCAGCGACCCACTGCATGCTACTCCAGAAGAGACACCCTGAAATATGTGGCTATGGTAGGTGGCAGCAGGCCTGGCACTCACTGAGATCCTCCTGCCTCAGCCTCCTGAGTGCTGGGATTCCAGGCCTGCGCCACCACCCCCAGCTGACCACACGGTGTTTCCGTGGGTTTCTCCACCAGGTTCAAAGTCTTAGAGCCTGGATGTCCCCTCTCCTCTCTTCCTAATGTCTACTTCATCATCAGACTTTCGTGTTTCTCATTTATTCTTTGTCTCCATCACCAGCCTTCTTCCGCTGATTCCGTCTCCAGTCCGTCTCCTACCATCTCCTTCTATGAACCACTAAAACACTACTACGTTAATCTTCCCTTCCACAACAATGGTAAAGAAAGCCAGGCACCGATACGCAGGCCTGTAGTCCCAGCTACTCAAGAGGCTGAGGCAGGAGGATCCTTTGAGCCTAGGTGTTAGAGGCCAACCTGGACAACATAGTGCAAACCTGTCTCAAAAAAACAAAAATGTATGTGACACTCTTGTTCAAAACTCTTCGTTCGCTGGGCATGGTGTGCCAGGCCTGTCAGCTCAGGATTCAGGAAGCTGAGGCAGCAGGATCTCCATGAGTCGGAAGCCAGCCTGGATTATATGAGCAAGACTTTGTCCCTCCACCCCCAAATCCAGGCAAATCCTCCCTACAGCATACGAGTTATAATCCAAGTGCCTTGGTCCTGTATTCTGGGCTGTCTTCCATTTTCCCTCTTAGATCCAGCCAAACATTCTCCTCCTCCTCCCCTGCATCTCTGGCCTTCTGAAAGACCTGGGCTCTATCTCCTCCTGGGTGTGCCCAGTACCTTGCGCTTGCCAGGCAGGCGCTTACGTCACTGAGCTAAATAGCTAACCCTCACTATGTAGTTCAGGCTGGCCTTGAAGTCACTGTGTAGCCCAAGCTGGCCGCCAGCTTGCAGTGATCCTCCTGCCTCAGCCTCCCTAGCGCTGGGATGCCCAGTTTAAACAGTCATTTTAGTGTTGTACAATTTCCTGCAAAGCTCTTTGAATGTGTAAATTTAATCTTTCCTTGAACAAACAGGTAAAAACGACAGCAAAATCTCACGAGCATTTGGTTTGGTCTTGAAAAGGCTACTGCCTTTGCTGTTTATTTATTTCTCTGGCCAAACAGGAGCAGGGAGGGAGGAAGCCAGGAACCTCAGCCCTGTCTGAGTCTTACGGTGGTGGCAGCAGCGTCGCCTGTGTTTCTGAGTCCCAGCCTGGCCAGAGCTGTAATTCTCAGCTTTCACCCCGCCTGCCTGGAAGGGTCAGCCGAGAGGGGTTTGGTGGCCACAGGACAGGGAAGGCTGAGGGATGCACTGTGTCACAGACGTGAGTCAGCTGGGGCTCGAGCTGGGATCCCAGTTTCCCCAGGGCTCCAGAAAAGGGACGGGAAGCTGAGGCACCATGCGCATCCCTGCAGTGGACATCCCGGCACAGGCACAGCTGCAGCTGGCCAGGGGCAGGGGACAAAGGAGGAGGAAGGGACAAAGAGAAGGAAGGCAGAGGGCAGAGGGGCTGCGTGGCCGGAAAAGGAGGCAGGCAGGGAAAAAGGAGAATTCGGGGCGACTCCCCTCTGCTTCCCGGCCCAGGCCCGAGTCCCCTGCACCCTGCGGCCTCTGGTGCGGGCCCAGCAGGCCCGGGCGGGGCGATCGGGAGGCCAAGGAGCGCACTCCCCCGGTTCCCTGGGGCTCCCCAGGGCTGCGCGGCCCGCGCGCTGGGCTGTCTGTCTGCGCCATCCATCAAGGGTGGCAGGCGGAGGGGGACATGAGAAAGAGCCTCTTTGGCTATTAACGTCCCCTCCCGCTTTGTCGTCTCCCCTCCCCCTTTTTGCAGGAGACAAAACCGGACTGACAAGCTGGAGCCTCAGACATTAATCAAACTGCGCTCCGGAACAACCTTTCCCTCGCGTTAATAAATACGTTCGCGGCCCCTCATTGGACAGTTGGCCTAATTTGTTTCTTTTGCGCGGGCTGCGGGGGTGGGGGGCTCCGGGCCCGCGCCCCCCGGCTCCCAGCAGCCCCGCGCGAAGCAGATGCTCCGCCGCGGACGCAGAGCCGCGCGCCCCGGAGGCCGCCGTTGCCATGACGACGCCCGGGCCGCCTGCTGTCGCCCCGCTCGCTGTCTCGCCCGCTCCGTGATTACCTCCATCTCCGCCGCGTTCGCCATACGGCCCGGATTCTAATCAGATCCCCCACCCCCACCCCTGCAGCCGGGGACTCATTAAGGACAGGCCCCCTGTGCATCCCGCAGCCCCCGCGCTCCCCAGGCAAGCAGCGATGTAGACACCGGCCCTGCGCAGCTCTGTTCAGGAATGACTGGGCCCTGTGCCACCCCAGAGGTTCTGTGCGCCCCAGGTCATCTCCGCTGGCTCTGGTTCCCTAGGATCCAGCCCAGCACTGTCCTGCCTCAGCCTCCTGAGTGCTGGGTGCCTGCACAGTCAGTGCCATCCGGATTCTCAGAGTGCCCCGACAGGGTGTCTCCATCGGGCCCCCAAGAGGGAGGCCACAGAACGCACGCATGGGCCCAAGTGGGCTGACGTGTGTGCGGGGTGCGGTGGGGGGACTCCCCATCACCCACACTCTGTCTTGTCTGCCCTCCAGCCCCAGGAGGTGTGCTCCTGGGTGGTCTGGGGTGCCCGCCTTGCCAGCAATGCCTGCAAACTGGGCTTGGCAGTGGCCGCCGGCACTAGGCCTGCAGGACGGAGTGAGTAGGGGCGGGAGGTCCTGGGTGGGGGCTCCGCACCCCAGCCTACACCCCATCTGGGAACCCGACGTGGTCGTCCTGCAAAATCACCCTGCCTACAGGCAGGGCCCCTCGGAGCCAGGGCCAGTGGGAGCCAGCTTCGCCGGAGCCTTGTGGAGGCCACCTCCTCCCCATCGCCTGCGGCACCCATGAGCCATGAGAAGGTGGGTCCCGAGCTCTCTGGGGTCTGCCAAGGACCCTCACGTGGGCCTTGCGGGCCTTCGGTGCCCCAGACCTCGGTCTTTATCCTAGAGATGAGAACCACGAGGCCCGGGACTCCGCGGCCACCAGAGCAGCCTCACTTCCGGCCTCTCTGGCAGGCGCCCAGCTGGGAAACCGTTTCCAAGGGGCACAGACAGAATCCCAAGAATCTCGGGGCCTTTGCAAGCCCTATCACCCCGTCCCCTGAAGGCAGCTCACTGCGGTGGTGACAGCTCCCGTCGGCCTCGGCGGCCCAGGGCCGCTCCCAGGGTGGCCGGTGGGAGGGCGCTTTTGTGGGGCCCCCTGCGGTCGATTGTCTGAGCTCGGGCTTTGTCTCTGTCACTGAGGCCAAGCGCGGAGGGGAGAGGTCAGGCTGCCCAGCGGCAGCGAGGGAGACCCGCTGCCCCCACCCCGGGGCTCGCCTGGGGAATTTCAGTCCACTAGCTTCAAGACCTGGTAGCAACTGCCCACCACCGGCCCTGTCTTGTGTCATTGCCTCGAGAAATCTGGGGTCCCCTGCCGAAGGGGCCGCTTGCAGGGAGAGGCAGGGAAACCCTGGGGTCTGCAGAACTGCTGGGCCTGGGGTTCCGTGGCACCTTCCCGCTTTGAGTTCTCTCTCACTTCCTGCCTCATCAGCTCCTCCAGCCCCCCCCCGCAATCCCACGCAGTGCCAGCTCCCAGGAGCCCCCGTTTCCAGGCCCCCCAACTTCTCCGTACACTAACTCATCTCCCCAGATTGCACCGTTTCTAATCTGCCCTCCCCCCTGCACGCGAATCAACCTCCCCAGATTCAACCGTTTTCAGGCTTCTTGATCTTCCTGCCCCCCTGTACACGAACTGTCTCCCCAGGTCCTGCTGTTTCCAGGTTACCCCCCGTTTCCCCAGTACACAAATTGGCCTCCCTGGGTTCGGCAGTTTCCAGAACCCCCTCGTCCTCTCACTAGGCAGTTCCATCTCCCCAGGTTCTGCTGTTTCTAGGCTCCCCCATTTTCCTTGTACATGCATCAGCCTCCAGCTTATGTTGATCCCAGCTGCCTACGGGATTCAGGAGAATTTAAGGCGAGAGGAAAAAGTAGGGACTCAGAAAAACAGAGGAAAGATTGTCACTGGGGAGATTCCTCGTTTCTCCCTCGAATCACAGCCCTAAACAGCTTGCACAGGGGCAGCCTCTGAGGCTCTGTTCTACAAATCGGTCCCTTAAGGCGATTTGCTCTGGGAGCCCCACAGCCTCCTGCCCGCAGCTGCCCCGGAATTAGGGGCGGGGTCGACTGCGCATGCGCGAGGCGCGGTTCTCAGCCGGGGGTTTGTGGATCCCCTGGTGACCCCATGACCTCGCCTTGCCTTCTGGGTCCCCCGGGTCCCCCTTAGTCTCTTCTCCGCCTGCCCTTAAGTGCCCCTCAGTTTTTTCACGTAGCACTTAAGGGAGACCCTAAAGAGTTACAGATTTAGGCTTTTGTTGATGCTTTTCGTTTTACAGCTTTCAGGCTCGCGTAGAAGGGTGTCCGGTCCCTGTCACGTAACTGCAGGTGCCCAGCGTCCTGATCCTCCGGCTTGAGCGGAGAATCCTCATCTCCTCGGATTCCTTTCAATATTGCTCCCCCTAGCTGGTGTGGTGGCGCACGCCAGCAAACGGAAGGCTGAGGCAGGAGGATCGCTGTGAGTCTGAGGCCAGCCTGGGCTACAAAGTGAGACCTTGTCTCCAAAAAACAAAACTCAAACAAAAACAAACGAAATACACATGTGGTCACACTTGCTGGTGTGACCCCAGCTCCATATTCACACACACACACAGACACACGCTGTGTTTATGTCTAGCATGGGGGTTGGGGCGCCCAGAAAGTGGACGTTAACACTCATTAAGGAGTAAGCTTTTTTTTTTTTTTTGGTACCGGGGATCGAACTCAGAACCTTGCACTTGCCTGGCAGGCGCTTAAGCCACTGAGATAAATCCCTGGCCCAAGGCGTAAGCTTTTAAAAAATGAATTTTAATGTATGGAAATTACAAGCCTACAAAAATAAAAAGTGTGACTTGATATATATATAGAAACAGGGTCTTGCTAGGCAGCCTAGGCTGACCTTGAACTCTGAGCGATCCTCCTGCCTCAGCCTCCTGGGCGGTTGAGATCCTAGGTGTGCACCACCCTGGCCCCAGTGATGTTCTCATTTCCTTGGCGGTTTCTCTTCCAGGGCTGTTTTCCAGGCATAACGGCTGCCCAGATTCCTAGGGTCTCTCTCCTTTTCCCCATCTGGTGCGCACAGCTTTGGTGCAGGACGGAAGTTCTCAGTGGCCTTGGGAGTCTCCAAGAACAGGCTCCAGGGCCCAGCACTATGGGGTGCCCTGCCCGGCAGGCGCTTAAGGTGGCCTCTCCCAGTCTCTTTCAGCCCGGCCAGCCTGGGAGAGGCAACGGCTCTTGTCTTACAGCGCCACCTTCTGGGGAGACCTGGGAGAGCCTGTGGCTGCGGCTACCCAAGAACGCTGAGGTTCTTGGTCTCAACTTTAATCTAGCTGCTCCGCACAGTAAAGTCCTGGCTGCTGCTGCTGCCGAGACACGGTCTCCATGCAGCGAGCCCGCGCAGGCCTCAAACTCACTACGTAGTCCAGGCTGATCTAAAACTCACGTGACATCCTCTTGTCTCAGCCTCCCAAGTGCTGGGGCGGCAGGTCTGTGTCACCACCCTCACCTCAAATTCTGAAATCTGGGCTTTCTTAGCCACCACCCTTCCAGAGCCTGTCTGCACGCCTCCATTCCAGACGGCCGATACCCTGCTCCCGGGAAGCGGTGACTCACAGGAAGCTGCTGCCCCGAAGCCAGGACGCAGCCTGCTTGACTTTCAGAGTTTTCTTCGATCTTTAAACCAGTTTGTCTGTTTGTTGTTTGCCTATTTGAGGACTCACTGGCAACCAGGAGAATACAGGACGTATTGTCAGTGTCATAAAAATCAAGTGTCTGAAGCGAGGAGTGGTGGCACACGCTTGTGACCCCAGCACTGGGGAGGCTGAGGCAGGGAGATTCCTGTGACTTTGAGGACAGCATGGACTACATAGTGAGACCCTGTCTCAGAGCAAAAAAATAAAAATAATAATAATAATAATAATAAATAAATAAAAATAAAATATCTGTCTGTAATCCTAGTTATCAGGGGGCAGAAACAAGAGGATCACAAGTTTGAAGCCAGCTCGCAAAACTTAGAGACCTTGTGTCAAAGTAAAAAATTTGAAAAGGGCAGGGGATGTAGTTCAGTAAGAGAGAAGAGAGAGTGAGGTGGAGGAGGTCTGAGGAAACGGACTCAGATCTGCTCTCTGACTACTTCTTTGTCTTTCATTTGCGATGTGTGTGTGTGCCCGCCTATGCCTATTTTTAGAGTAGGGCATGCGAGAGTGGGAAGTTAGGAAATATATAACACATAAAATGAATTCTTTTTTTTTTTTGAGATAGAGTTTCACTGTGCAGTTCAGGCGGCCTTGAACTCACTCTGTAGCCCAGGCTGGCCTCAAACTCACAGAGATCATCTTGCCTCAGCCTCCCCAGTGCTGGGACTACAGGCCTGCGCCATCACGCCCGGCTGTGAAGTAGATTCTTTCATGTGTGTGGTGCTAGGGGTCAGACCCAGGGCCTTAAGCTTTAGCTCAGTGGCATAAGCACCTGCCTGGTAAGCATGAGGTCCTGAGTTTGATCCCTGGTACCAAGAAAAAAAAAAAAGCTTTCTAGGCAAGAACACTACCACTGAGCTGCATCTCTGGCTTCAAAGGTGGATTTGTTATTTTAAAATGTATTTTTAATCCTGATTTTTAGGGCTGGGGTAGTGGCGCACACCTGTGATTCCAGCATTCAGGAAGCGTGAGGCAGAAGGACCCACAAAGTCAAGCCCAGCCCGGGCAATTTAATGGCTTAGCAAAACCCTGTCCCAAAATAAAGTATACAGACTAGGGGTGTGGCTCAGCGCGACATGGCTGAATTCAATTCCGCTCCCCCGGAAACAAGGAAAATGTTCCAGAATTTAAAATATCCAAATCCTTGTCCTCCACAGAGTGGTCTCTTTGAAAGGACATTTTTGGAGCCATTGTCTACAATTTTTTGAACCCAAAAGCACCAGCTCTTCAGATGCTGAGAGCACGGTGGATTCTTTTCTTGTCTTTTTGACACAGGGTCTCAGTATGTATTCCAGGCTGCCCTTGACCTGGCAGCGATCTTCCTGCCTCAGCCTCCCAATGCACCACCACAGACAGTTAGGCTGTTTTCTTTGTTTGGGTGGGCGGAGGTACTGGGGATCGAACTCATGACTGCACGCTTGCAAGGCAGGCAGTTATGTCGCTGAGCTAAATCCTGGCTAGACTGTTTGCTTGTGTTTGTTTTGTCAGGTTGTTCTGAGGACAATGGTCTTGCTCAGGGGGACAGGGTGAGAAACGCAGCACACTGCCTACTGTGATCTGTGCCCAGCCCGCGGAGGGAAGTGCTGCCCAGTGGACACTTGGCACCCAGCAGCTCTGGGTATGCAGTGCCGGCTCCCACCCTTCCCTGTTTTGCCTTGGCTGCTCCTTCCTCTGTTGTGGCTTCTCCCGCCCATTCACTTCCGGTCACACAGCGGGTCAGACCCCATCTCTGGACAGTGCCGGATTTCCCCTCTGCACCACAGTTTGTTCTCCCAGCAAGCTGTAACTTTCCTGAGTCAGGAACAGAATCTCTCAGTTCATCTTATAAAGTTGATTATTATTATTATTATTATTATTATTATTAGTCTTTTTGAGACAGGGTCTCACGGGCCGGGGATTTAGCTCAGTGGCTTAAGCGCCTGCCTGGCAAGCGCAAGGTCATGAGTTCGATCCCTGGTACCAAAAAAAAAAGAGACAGGGTCTCACTATACAGTTCAGGCTGGCCTTGACTTCACTTTGTAGCCTAGGCTGGTCTCAAACTCGAGAGGAGCCTCCTGTCTCAGCTTCCTGAGGGCTGAGATTGAAGGCATATGCCACCACACCCAGCTTAGAAAGTTGATTTTGTTAAAATAATAATGATAATAATTATTATTATTATCATTATTATTATTGAGACAGGGTCTTGCTACGTAGCTCAGGCTGGCCTCAAAGTTGCAGCGATCCACCTGCCTCAGCCTCCTAACTGCTGGGACCACAGGCGTGATGATTTTGTTATTATTATTAAAACAGCTTTTTTTGCCAAAGTGTCCATTCTGAGAACTCAGGCTTTCACAATCGCTCCCATTTCCTGGGGTCCTCGGCTAAATCGTGGAAGTAGTAGGAAGTAGACAAATTCTAAAATATTATTTGGTGCATTTTTTGGTTTGTTTTTGCATTGCGGATGAAACCAGCGTCTTGCGCATGCTGCCAGGCCCCCTCTCAGCCCCTGAGCTGCATCCTCGGCCCCTTCCTTTTGTTTTAATTGAAAAGAAAAAGACCCTGGGAAAGAGCCCGCGTCTGCAGCTGCGGGACTCAGATGAAGCCGGAACAGTGGGCATTTCTCCCGCGAACAGTTGAGAGTGCGCAGGGTGCCCGCTTAGCCTGGACTCAGTCCCCAGCACCACTGGTGTTTATACCTTGAAGCATGTCTCAAACCCCATCCCTCTGGGGATCTGGAAGGTGTTTTACTTTCCCCAGGGCCTGGTTCAGGAAGAACACTCAAATAATCCAATGAATGGCCATTGGCGCCTGGCTGTCATCCCAGCACTCAGGAGGCTGAGGCAGGAGGATCACCAGAGTTCAAGGTCAGCCTGCGCTGCATAGTGAGTTCCAGGCCAGTCTGAATACCATAGCGAGACCCTGTCTCAAACAAACAAAAACCAAACAAATATGGTTGCAGGAATAAGAGGAGGGTTGGAAGCAAAGGGAAGCGGGGCGGTGCCCAACGTGCTATGGGTAACTTATTCTCATACCCTTGCACCCCCAGTTCAGGGTTATGCGCCGGGAATCCAGAGACAGGATTTTTCCCCCTGTATCTGAAGTTTCAAAGGAAAGATCCGGCCCCGAAAATTGGAGACCCAGAGGAATCCGCCCCACCGGTCCGTGCCGCCCTGCAAGAGACCCCGCCCCACCGCGGCGCTGTTCCGGAGCCATCCGTCACTGTCGAGACGCAAGCCAATCGGAGTAGCCCTGCCTTTCTGCCAGCCAATGGGCGGGAGACCTTGGGCTGCGCCAGGGCGGGGGCGGGGCCGCGTCTGGTCGGGCGATATAAAAGCGTGTGGCGGCACAGGCTGGGTCTCTACTCTGATTCTGTATTGGTGCCATGTAGTGGGAGAAAAGGGAGTGGCCCGAGCGGGCACAGAGAGAAGGACTAGGAGAGGCCCCGGAGGCGGGAGAGGGCGGGAAGACGGGGCCTCAGCCTTTCCGCGGGTGACGCCAAGTCCTTCTCGCTGCGGGCTCCGGCTCGTGGGCGCCTGCAGGACCCAGAGACGCGGCGGGCGCGGCTATAAAGACAGGGATGGGAGGTGGGCAGCCGTAGTGTCCCTCCGGGGCTGGCGCTGCGGAGGCTGCGGCAGACACTGGCCCCCATGTCGAGCCCTGGTGACCGCTCGATGGAGCAGAATTGGCAAGCCCGCCTTCCGGACGTCATCCGCCCGATGCCAGCTCCGCACAGTGCCCACTGCGTGGCCTGGTCTGGTCTGGTTGCCAAGAAACGACCGTCCCGCCCATCCCTGAGGTCGTGGGAGGGCGGTGGCAGGAACCAGGGACTGGGTGTGGTCTCTTGCCTGCTGGAGTATTTCTGGAGACTGTTTCCAACCCTGTGGCCACCCAGGCCCCTGAACTCCATTTAATTATATACTGCGCTCTTCTCTTCGAGTTGCTTTTTTTGTTTAACTTACTGGAAAAGGTTATATACGGTGTTCACATTATCATATCTCTGTCATTTTCTCTAGTGGCACAAGTACACAAATTCAGACCAGCTGTGATTGAGCACACTTGTATTGAGAGGGTGAGGCAGGAAGGTCGCCAAGAGTGCAAGGCTAGCCTGGGCTACGTAGTGAGCTCAAGGTCACTGTGAGACCATGTCTCAAAAAATCCATAGTAGAGCTCAGTGGCACAGTGCCTACCTGGCAAGCGCGAGGTACTGAGTTCGATTCCGAGTACCAAAAAACAATTCCATTGTAAATATCAGATCCTAAAGTCTCTAGGTGCGGGACCCGGTAACCACAGGAACCACGTCTATTTACAACCGCGCCCATTACTTTTACTGGTACAGCAGGCAAAACTTCCCGCGCCCAAACTGCCTCAGAACTCACAGGGCAAGTCAAGCGTGTTGGTTGATAGTAGCAAGCAAGTAACAGAGGGGCGGGGTTACTCAAGGCAGCGGACTGGCAAGGCACGTTTCCCACCAGTCCCTCCAGGTGGCGCTCTAGGATCGCGGATGCTGTCCTAAGGCGGGGCTTCCTCCCGCACTGGGCACTGCCTGCGAAGGGCGGGGGGAGGGGGTGGGGCGTGAGGCGACCCCGCCCCCGGCTAGGGACGGGCAAAACAAGCTGGAACCCGAGAGCAGAGTGGGGCTCGGGGACAGGGACGCAGGAAGTGCCTGCGTCGCAGAGATGGACAAGCCGCAGGTTCTGGGACGGAGAGAAGCAGGCACTCCTGCCACGGCGCCGTGTCACACTCACTCATACCCGGCCTCCCCACTGCACAGGGGCCAGAGTATCCCGCGTCGCAGCCCTACAGTGTGGCAGTCCCCTTTCCCTGTCCCCAAGCTCGCAGCCAGACGGAGGGGCGTGTCAGTGGCACTGGACGTGGCGCAGGAGCCCCTGTCCGGACACACCACCCTCAGGCCGAGAAAGGAGGAGACTCCTGGTGGGAGACAAAGCAGGTTTATTGGGGGCCAGGGGGCCAGGAAGGGGGACAGCGCACGGAGCCCTTGGGGTCTTTGGACTCGGGCCAGCATTGCGTTCACTTCAGTAACGACCATTTAATCTGTTCCTTGGCGGACTGCAGAACCTGGGGTGGTGCGGGAGGCAAGAAAGTTGGGGAGACCGTGAACGGGGGCACTCCAGGCCGTGAGCTGGCCAGGGTCCCCGGCGGCTCTGCAGCCCCCGGGCACTAGGTGGCAGCAGCGCCTCTTTGCCTGCCCGGAGGAGGCAAGGCCCGCCCGGCTCTCTGGTTCCTGCCTTTCCAGCCCCGGCGCCCCGCCTGCCCAGTGCCACGCGGGTTCCCGCCCACGGTGCCACGTGCCGGCGTGGGCAGGGCTCGGCCGCACCCCAAGACTTAGGGCGGCCCGGTCTCGGGCTGGCATCGTGTTCTCAGCGCCCCAGCCCCACCTGCCCCTGACAACACCAACCAGCAGGGAGAGGCGCCTGCGCACTTTGTTTCTTCCCTTCTCTGGACAGGGGGCTCCTCCTCTCCTCCTAGGGGGAGTCTTTCTCACTTTTACCCCCCATTTGCCACTACTGCTTCCTACTTATTATTTTGGGGTTTTTTGAGACAGGGTCAGGACATGCAGTCCAGGCTGGCCTTGAACTATGTGGCCCAGGCTGGCCTCCAGCTTCTAGCGATCCCTCCTGCCTCAGCCTCACCCCGGGGCTTGGAGGAGAGGTGTGCACTACCACGCCCAGCTCAGTACTTTGTTCCTATCTGCTCTGCTCGATGTCCCCCAAGTGCTGTACACCCTGAAAATGACCACGCAGCTGCTTTTCCTCCCGCAGGGCACTGGCACGAGGGTATGTGTGGAAGCAGAGGGCAGCACAGAAAGTGGGCACCTATCAGCTGGCCTGGGCAGAGCCACCACAGGAGGAAGAGGAGTCACTGCCTGGCGTGGAGCTCCCGAGACACTTGCAGGCCGACGGAGAGGGCCAGGTCTGTGCAGCGTCAGAGCTGACCTGGCTGCAGATTCAGGGCTCACCCCAGCCACGCACACCCGCATGCAGAGCGTGGCAGGGGCCACTCGGGGGTGAGGGGTCAGACACCGAGTGGGGACATTAGATCCTGTCATGGCGTCCACTTGTCTTTTGCAAGGGCCTGAACCCAGGGAATGCTGAGCTCCGTCCCCAGCTGTTTTTATTTTACTTTGAAACGGGGTCTACCTCTGCGGCCCAGGCTGGCCTTGAATTTGCAATCCTCCTGCCTCAGCCTCCCGAGTCCTGGAGTTACAGGCGTGCACCATCATGACCAGCCTGTGATGGGACTGAGTCCTGTAACACAGCTGTGGGCTGTAGTTCTGGCTACTCAGGAGGCTGAGGTAGGAAATTCACTTGAGCCCAGGAGTTCAAGGCTGCTGGGCAGTGTAATAGGACCATCTTAAAACAAAACAAAACACAGGCCGTTCATTTGGGGTCCAGTGCAGCTAAGCCAGCCCCAGAGCAGAGGCAGCAGGTGGCCCTGCGCCCACCCCCCAGGAGTGCCCAGGTGCCCACGTGGGGAGCAGGTGGTATCTGTGACTCTTCCAAGGAGACAGCCTTTCACCATCTTGCCTCTTCCCAGCCTTGACAGCCCCTTGGGGTGCCCACCTTCCCGTCTCCAGGCTGTCTCTGGCCAAGGCACACGGACATGGGGAGACCTACCTGGGCCACACTCTGCTCCGCCAGGCCGCTGTCGTCCGTCTGTGGAGAGGCCGTCGGGGGCAGGGGTCAGCCTGTGCCAAGGCACAGGCCAGAGGGGTGGGGAGAGGGTGCGGGCTGCGGTGCAGTGGTTGGCGAGGTCTGGATCTGAGCAAGTCCTGCCACCCTTCCCGTGGACCAGGACCCCAGGGACCTATGTGGTGCATGGAGGCTCAGGGGGGTGCAGGAGATAAAGACAGGAGGAGAGGTCTCTTCAGACACAAAAAGCCTTAACAGTACGGGCACTACTGCACCCCAAAGCCCAAACTCAAGAGCAAAGCAGCCTCATGGTATCCTGAGGGGGACCTTATTTCCTGGTTATACTTCCCACCAGGGAGGGTGGGCAGGGGTTGGCACCCTGCAGGGGAGAAAGGACAAGGACTTTTTTTTTTTTTGCGTTTTTGGAGACAGGCCAGATCCTCCTGCCTCAGCCTCCTGAGTGCTGAGGTGATGTGTGTGCCACTGCACCTGGCCAGAGCTTGGGTTTCCACCACCTGGTCCGGCAGTGGCTGCCCAGAGAGCAAGGAAGGTGGTCTTGGTAGAAGACTCACCCTAAAATTCACTTTCTGCACAACTTGCTGGGGGTCACTCTCCAGGATCACACTGCAAATCAGAGAAAAACCGAAAAACCGGAGGAGAATCAGCAGCTGGGTCCCCAGGCCTCCTCTGTGGACGGTGCTGTGGCCCTCTCGTGCGGGTGACCTCCACCATCTCACCTCTGGGACCCCTCCCTAGGTTCCTCCTCTCCCTCTGCCCCCCCCCAGTTCTGCTTCTCCCACACTTTGCCCCCAGGATCACATCCTCGCTCATCACGGGGAAGACTGGGAAATGGAGGCCGGGTGTGGTGGGGTGGCCCGCCATCCCAGGATACGGAGGCTGAGGCAGGAACCTCGAGTTCAAGCCCCACCTGGCTTACATAGGAACAGCCTATCTCAAAAAGCAAACAAAACAAAAACGCCAAAGATGGGGCTCACACTGACAGTGGCCTCCACGGGTAATGGGGGTGCGGACCAGGACCCCGGGGCCGTGCGGGGGGAGCCACCACTGTGCCCACCATCGATGGACGGGTGGCTCCCTCCCCCTCCGCCCCGCCTCACCCGCCGTCCACGATCTCGTCCAGCACCAGGAAGGCCCCGTCCAGGTTCTCCAGCAGCCAGCGCTTCTCCACGTTCCTCCTGCGGCAGGTTCGGTGCCTGAGCCCCCGGCCGGAACCGGGACCGGGACCGGGACCGCAGCTGCTCCCCCACGCAGGCAGCGGCTCAGCCCGTGCTTCCCCGGGACCCCCAAATGCATCCCGCCCTTGGTTTCGGTGCTGCAACCCCACAGTGCGCGCATCTATTTTTGGCTTATCCTAGGTCGGTTTGCTCAGGCCATGGTCCCGGTGGTGGAAACGTAACAGAATGAGGACGCTGGGAAAACCATCCAGAGCCTCCGGTCACCCCGCCCCCAGCTTGCAGCGCAAGGGAGGCTGAAGCAGGAGGATCGTCACGAATTTAAGACCAGCCTGGGACATGCATGTGGTTCAGGGCCAGCCTGAAGTACACTGAAAGTGTCGGTCTCAAAATAAATCGCACCAAAAAAACACACCACCACCACCACAGCAAAAAGAAAGCCTGAGTCTGAGGCAGGAGGACGGCATGCTCGATTTAACCACTTAGCCCGGGCAATTTAACCACCTAGCCTTGTCTCAAAATAAAACGTAAAAGGGGCTGGGAATGTAGCTCCATGTGAAGGCCCTGGTTTTGACGCTCAGTAAAAAGGAAAAAGAAAGAAAACAAAAACCCAAGTCGGGATCTCTGCCGTTAGTAGCTATGACCTCGGACAGCCCGTGGGGGGGGGGTCTGGGGACCACACCCGAGTCCTCTGTTCTGCTCTGCGAGCCCCAGGCCCATGGAGGTCACCTAAGGGGCAGGGCTTTGGGGCCTCTGTCCTGGGCTGGCAGGGACCCCAGGGCTGCAGGAGACGGAACCGTCCTGGGGGAACCGAGACCCTGGGCCCGGCCCTGCAGGGCAGAGGCCGTCACTCACCGAAGGATGTTGCTCAGGGACTCAAACAGGCAGGAGAGCACAGAGGCAAGCATCAGCTGGGGAGGAAGACACAGCAGCTGAGGCCAGAGGCCCGGGAGCCCTGGGCCGCCCTGTTCACAGAAGCCGGGCTGGAGATGACAGAATTTTGCCCTGCAGGGAATTTCAGGGGGTCCGGACTGGGTAGATGATGGGTACGTCAAGGCAAAGTCAAAACCGGGCCAGGTGCGGTGGCGCACACCTGTCATCCCAGCACTCAGGAGGCTGAGGCAGGAGGCTCATCATAAATCTGAGGCCAGCCTAAGCTCCATAGGGAGTTCAAGGCCACCCTGAACTACATGGGAAGACCCTGTGTCAAGCAAAACAAAGCAGAATAAAAATCGCTGGTTCTTGCAGAGGGCATGGTGACTTTATTTCCCAGGAACCTAAGGGGTGTCATGGCCACATCATCCCAGAAAGACCCATGCTGGCTGCCTTTCCCCACCCTGGAGCCCAGAGCAGGGGTACTGTACCCCCACTGAACCCGACTCCCCACAGCAGACCCTGTCCCCCACCACCAGAACTCACCTCGTTCTCCTGAGAGGAGCCCACCACATAGAGGAAGAGGTCCACGCTGCTCTTGTAGACGATGGTCATGCCCCCCCAAAATGCAATCTCACCTAGAAGTGGGGGGACTCTCAGCTCTGGCCACTGCTGCCTGATGCCAGCCTGAACTTTCCTACCTACCCCCGAAAGACCAGTGCTGGGGACACCGGGATGGACTACTCAGTGCCCCCATCTTCTGTCTCTGCAGACGGCCTCATGGGGAAGAACAGAACAGTGCCCTGGAGAGGTCCACCCGTGATAGGGTGGGGGCGGGATGGGCAGTAAGGGTCCCAGATGAAGGGCAAAGGAGCAGACAGCCACAGAGGGAAAGGAAGGGCCGTGGGTGTGGACGCTGACGGGGACAGATGTGTCCAGATGGGGACAGATGAGGGTGTTTGCTTCAGATTCTGGAGGAGGGGGAGGCAGATACGTACTCTCAGTCTGGCTGGTTTTGTTGAAGACATTTTTCTCAAAGATCATCTGCTCCTTGGGGGAGGAGAAGGTGTCGTCGTAATACTGTGAGGGGGAGAAGATGGAGGGGCACAGGCCTTCCTCAGCACTGTGCTGCTCGGGGTGGGAACTGGGAGGCAGCCACACCGGCCCTGCTGCCCCACCCCATCACTCCCTTCCAAACTTTACTTTAGATTTTTGGTTTGTTTTCTGAGACAGGGTGTTGCTACGTAGTTCAGGCCAGCCTTGAACTCACTCTGCAGCCCAGGCTGGCTTTGAACTGATGGTGATTCTCCTGCCTCAGCCCCCCAAGTACTAGGATTACAAGAGTGTACTATAATGCTTGGCCATTTACAAGCTTTAAACTAAAAAGAAAGTCCAAATCCCTACTAGTGAGGCTGCTTTAGAGCCTTCTTAGTCCCCTTCTTCTCCTCCTCCTTTTTCTTCTCTTCCTTTTTCAGTACTGGGAGTTTGGCCCAGGGAGCCTTGGGCTACATCCCCACCGCCCTTATTCATTTGAGGTAGGGTTTTGCTACGAAGTTTGGCTGGCTTTGAACTCACTGTTGTATGTAGCCCAGCCTGGCCTCAAAATCATAGCAATCTGCCTGTCTCAGCCTCTCAAATGTTGGGGTCACGTGTGTGTGCCATCACACCTGACTGAATTTACCTCAGTTCAACACCCACAATCCCACAGGAAAGACAGCAAAGCCAGGAGCCCTCTCTGAAGAGTAACTCTCATAACAGCACTCATTTAATAGACGATTAAGCCTGGGGTGTGAAGAAGTTTAGGGGCTTCCCCATATTTCACAACTGGGCTTCTACACCCCGACAGTCTGGCTTCAAACCCGGCTATGGTGAGGATTAAGTACGTAGAGAGAAGTTCCCGGCATGTAAACCATGAGGAAATCAGCATTTTTTTTTTTTGTCTGGGTTTGGGAAGACTCTCCCCTGACTCAGTTTCTTAATCTGTAACTGTGCGGGTTCAGCTGGGCGGAGGCCCCAGGTGGTTTGCCCACTGATGATCCTCGCCGGGCCTCTTCCAGGGCATGGTGTGGTCAGGTCAACTTTCATGTTTCTGGATGAGGATTTTGCCACTCAGCCCTTGAGCTGCTGCCAAATTAGCCCCCTGCCCCTGAGCAGGGCCCTGCCAGGGCCAACAAGTTCATTGGGTGTTACAAAGTCAAAGAAGTTCTGGCCCTGCCGGGGATTTAGCTCAGTGGCTTAAGTGCCTGCCTGGCAAGTGCGAGGTCGTGAGTTCGATCCCTGGTACCAAAAAAAAAAAAAAAAAAAAAGTTCTGGCCCCAAGTAAAGGAAAAACACCTACAGTGGGGGTCACAGCTAAGCTACATGCCGCAGTGAACTGCATGGATGGAAGAAATTTAGTTCAGTCTGCATAGGCCACGTTTGCTAGGATTGAGAGTCAAATGACATCAGTGAGAATCACTACAAGCTTCAAGTCAAAATCTTGAAGCCTGTGACCACACACCAGGAGGACTGAAAGTTCAAAACCAGCCTGGGCAGCTTGGTGAGTGAGTGAGACCCTGTTTCAAAAAAATGTGATAAAAATCCTTGGAGAGTTAAGCGAGGGCCTTCCCACTAGGTGACACCCCAGCACTGGAAAAAACAAATTTTGAGTTATGGCAGTAGCAGTGGAAGCTCAGATGATCCACTTAGCAACTCTACAACCCATTTTCTGCATCTGTGAAATTAAAGAGTTGGCTTTTATGCTCCCAAATCCCTATCGGGTTCTAAATCCTTGCTGTCAATCCTTTTGGGCACCAAACTGTGGGACAAGAATGTCGGTGGCTTGTTTAGGGACCAGAACTCTTGGGTCCCAGGCTCTACACCCCACTGACCTCTCCAGTCAACACCTCCCAGGCCACCGCCTGTTGCCCAGTGGAGGACGGGGGAGGTGACACTCTGGTTGGGGTGTATGAGCAGAAACTGGGGTACCGCTGGGCAAGGTGGACTGCTGGAGGTCTAAGCAGGGCTGCTTGGTGTCCTCAAGATCCCAGAGGAGTCACCGGGAGGTGAGTGGGGACCCTTCTCTGGGGGCTGTGGCACTGTCTTAGGGTTGCTTAGGGCAGGGGGGTTACCTTGGCCAGCAGCCGGCGTCCGTCATTATCTAAGATGAACACAGCCTTGATGGTGTAAAGGGAGGGTTCCTGCAACTGACCGGGGAGGAGGACTTGGCTGGGTCCCACTTCAAGGGGACCCTGCCCCGTCAAGGGCTCCGCGGGACCTGTGACCTGAGGAACTCATCCGGAGGCTCGGGACACCCAGCCCCAGTCCGCATGGCCAACTCAACTGCTCTGCGCCCACACAGACGTCCCCTGCAGGCCCGCGGGTGCGGAACGTCCTCCTGGCCCAAGTTCTGTCATGCACTGACTGCTCCAGAGTCCGAGTCTGAGTGTATCACAGAACCTGGGCTGGGGGGACAGGCGCCGGCCTCCTCGGTGCAGCTGGCGCGGACCCCCAGAAGCGCAGCCGTCACCCACGCGCGACAGGGCGCTCCGCAGGCCCATTCGCCCTGCTCCCCTCCCGGCAGACTCCCCTCCAACCCCGGCTCCGAGCGCCCCAGAACTTCAGCCGCGCAGGACAAACTTTGCTCCCCTCCCGGGCCGGGCCCCCTCCCTGGGGCCGGAAAGCGGTGGCGCAAAGTTCCCATCGCGGGCGCCAGCTGTGAGTTGGCCGCCTCCCCCGACCCGCGGCCCCCCGGGCTCCGCCGCCCGGGACCCCGCGCCACCGCCGCGTACCCGCAGCCCCGAAAGCTCCCCAGCTCGGGCGGGCGGCGCTGGGACCCCGGTGTGGGTCCCCGCGGCCCCCTCCCCGGGATGCGGACGTGGCCAGGCCTCAGGTCGTTGCATTCCGCGGGCTGCCAGGCTGACAGCACCGCCCCGGCCCGCCCGCCCGCTCCACTCCACTCCACCCTCTCGCCCCACTCC